>MU968381.1:8886866-9060716 GCA_034641835.2 Pinus albicaulis
TATATATATATATATATATATATATATATATATATATATATATATATATGGGTTCAATTTTTGTTAGAAAATTATATATTATGGAGCAATGCAACACATAAAATATGCAGAAAATGAAAGCACACAAAACACATAAAACTAGAGAGACACGGATATACGTGGTTCACCCAGTTTGGGCTACGTCCACCACGAACAGCTAGCCCTTCCTTTCTATTATCCAGCAAAAATGAAGAGACAAAACCTACAGCAGATCCGCTGTAATATCCTCTGTTCGCTCTCACAGTCTCCCTCTCTGTTTCTCGCTCCGAGAATACACACATGATACATGCTCGCAATAAAATACCTCATATATATACAAGGGGGGTTGCCTTCTAAAAACCGCTAATCTAAATATAACTTCACCGTCGATCATTTTCCTAATGAATGGCCCGATTGACTAGAAATTACTATACTTTTACAAGGAAATTTTTACATTTGTTTTTAGCTTTGGGGAAGCCGCCCCTAAAACCCCCCACTCAGGGGCTCCGGTGCGCCGCCGCCCCCTCTGGACCTCCCACGCAGCGATTAATTACGGGCGGCATTGCCGCCCCTTTTTAAGGTACAGGGGTCCAATGCTGTGATACAAAGTAAACAAGATAATCAGGCTCCACACCCAACAATCTCCCACTTGGAGACCGATTGTAGCAACTCCACCGCTGCTTCATTTGCTAGACAATGACTCCTCTTTGGACTTGGCTGTTCCTCATCTTCATCGTCATCCTTGAAGACCAATTGAAACTGAGCATGTTCTCAGTTTCTCCCTGGTTACAACTTTTGTTAGCATATCTGCAGGATTCTGGCTAGTGTGTATCTTTTCCAGCTTCAACTCTCCATATTCCAATACTGACCGTATGAAATAGTACTTGAGATGTATGTGTTTAGTCCTGGAATGAAATGCTGAGTTCTTTGCAAGATGAATGGCACTTTGGCTATCACTGTATAACGTGCCCATATCATGCTTCTTACCCAATTCATCCATAAGCCTTTGTAACCAAATCATTTCTTTACTAGCCTCTGTAGCAGCAACATACTCTGCTTCTGTTGTTGAAAGTGCAACAACACTTTGGATTTTTTAAACCCAACTGACAGTTGTTCCACCTACAGTAAATACATATCCTGTAGTGCTCCTCCTATTATCTCTGTCACCTGCCATATCTGCATCAACATATCCCTGTAGAGCAATGTTTGAACCACCAAAGCATAATGCTTTATTTGTGGTACCTCTCAAATATTTGAGAATCCATTTTACTGCCATCCAATGTTCTTTTCCTGGATTGTTCATATACCTGCTTACAACTCCCACTGCATGTGCAATATCAGGCCTTGTGCAGACCATTGCATACATTAAACTTCCAACTGCTGATGCATATGGAACTTTAGACATATAATCCATGTCTTCTTGGGTCTTTGGGCACATCTCCTTACCAAGTTTGAAATGGCTAGCAAAAGGTGTACTAACTGGTTTTGCATTCTGCATATTAAATCTTTTCAACACCTTTTCTATGTACTCATTCTGAGACAGTGTTAATTTGCGATTTTTCCTGTCTCTAGTTATCCTCATACTAAGGATTTGTTTTGCAGCTCCCAAATCCTTCATTGCAAATGAATTTTCCAATTTTCTTTTGAGCACATTTATTTCCTGCATGTTAGACCCTGAAACAAGCATGTCATCTACATACAATAACAATATAATATAGCTGCCATCATTTTTCCTTTTCAAATAAACACAATGATCAGAGTGACATCTAGTATAACCTTGTTTAGACATAAACTTGTCAAATTTTAGATACCACTGCCTTGGAGCCTGTTTTAAGCCATACAAGCTCTTCTTTAACCTGCACACCAATTTTTATTTCCCTTTGATCTCATATCCTTCTGGTTGCTGCATGTATATCTCTTCCTCCAAATCTCCGTGGAGAAATGTTGTCTTTACATCTAACTTTTCAAGATGTAAATCTTCCGCTGCTACAAGACTTAAGATAGTTCTGATTGAAGTCATCTTAACAACAGGAGAAAATATTTCATCAAAATCAATACCTTTCTTCTGTGCAAACCCCTTCACTACAAGTCTAGCTTTGTACCTCTGTTTTCCTCCATCTTCTTCCTTCAGCCTGTAAACCCATTTATTCTGCAATGTAGTTTTACCTGCAGGCAACCTGACTAAGTCCCAAGTCTGGTTATGCATTAAGGAGTCCATCTCTTCTTCCATGGATAGCTCCCACTTCTTCCTGCTTTCAACCTACATTGCTTCTTCATAACATTCAGGTTCACCAGAATCAGTCAGCAATAAATAATATAATGAAGGAGAGTATCGTTCAGGGGGTCTACTTATCCTGGTAGATCTTCTAACACCACTTTCAGGTGTTTGAGGTGCCTATTTTTGTTGTGGTGGTTGTTGCTGCAGTGGTTGTTGATTATTATCATTTTCAAGCACCTTTACTTTTTCAGTTATCTCATCAAGAACCGTGTATTCCTTGCTTTCTTTTTCCTGTTTCTTTTCCTGCAATTGATTCTTATACAAGACCTTTTCATTGAATATTACATCTCTGCTCCTAATGATTTTGTGATTTTCATAATCATATAAGCGATAACCAAAATCATTAACACCATATCCAATAAAGGTACATTTCTTTGATTTTGCCTCAAGATTTTTTCTATTTTCTTTATTAATATGGACAAAGGACTCACAGCCAAAAGGCTTCAAAAAAGAGTAGTTTACCTTTTTACCTGTCCATGCTTCCTCTGGAATACCACCATCCAAGGAACTTGAAGGCCCTATGTTTATTAGATAAACAACAGTATCTACAGCATCTGCCCAAAATTGTAAAGGAAATCCCGCATGCAATCTCATGCACCTTGCACGCTCCATGATTGTTCTGTTCATCCTTTCTGACACACCATTTTCTTGTGGTGTTCTTGGAACTGTCTTCTCTCTACGAATTCCATGCTCTGAACAGTACCTATCAAACTCTTTGCTACAATATTCACCTCCATTGTCTGATCTGAGACACTTCAACTTCTTTCCCGTCTCAATCTCAACCAAAGCTTTCCATTTCTTGAAAGTATCAAATACATCAGATTTATTTTGAATACAATAAATCCAAGTTTTTCTAGTTGCATCATCAATAAACATAACATAATAGCGAGAGCCACCGAGAGATGATACCTGAGTAGGTCCCCATACATCTGTATGCACAAGCTCCAATTTTTTGCTCTTCTTTTCTTTCCCAACTCTGAGAAATCTGACTCTCTTTTGTTTTCCATAAATGCAATTCTCACAGAAATCCAAATCAACATTCTTCAAACCTCGCAACAAATTTCTTGAGTGAAGAATCTTCATTCCCTTCTCACTCATGTGTCCGAGCCTATGATGCCATAATGCTGCATCTGCTCCTTTGGAAGTTAAAGCATTAACAGAGTTAGAAATACCATTGCATAAATACAATGTACCAACCTTTTCGCCTTTTGCTATTACCAGGGCTCCTTTGGTGACCTTCCAAGTTTTATCCGTGAAAGTTGTAACACAACCTTCACTGCCTAACTGCCCTGTTGAAATCAGATTTTTCTTTAGATCTAGAACATGCCTTACCTCCTTTAGTAGCCATTGGTTTCCATTCTGCTGTTTTACAAGAACCTTACCCATTCCAACAATTTTACAGGGTTTATCATCACCCAAACGAACTTGTCCAAAATATCCTTGAACATAGTCATGAAAATATTTCTTATCAGGTGTGGCATGGAATGAAGCCCCCGAATCTACAACCCAAGAATCAGTAACATTTTCGAAAGAAAGAATCAAAGCATCTTGTAACACATCACCTGTCACATTTGCTTCATGATTGTTTTCTTGCTGTGTGTCTCCTTCTTTTTCCTTCCGAGATCTACAGTCTTTCTTTAGGTGTCCTTTCTTTCCGCAATTCCAGCACACTATCCCCGATCTGGACTTGGATCTGCCTTTCCTTGATTTACTACGATATCCCAAGCTCTTTCCTCTTTCCATTCTTCTTCCCCTAGACTCTGCACTCAAAGCATTACCTGATGTCTCACCGGAGCTTTTCCATCGCATTTCCTCGCTAAGGATAGCACTGACAACATCATCAAACTTTAAAGTACTAGATCCAGAGACAGAGTTACTAATGGCCATTACTAAACCATTCCAACTCTCTGGAAATGAGCACAAGAATAACAGAGCTCTAACTTCATCATCAAAGTTTACCCCTATAGAACTTAACTGACTGGTAACTATATTAAAATCATTTAAATGGTCTGCAACAGATCCACCTTCCGACATCTTCATATTAAATAGTCGTTTCATAAGAAATACCTTGTTTGAGGCCGAGGGTTTTTCATATAGTTTCGCCAACGTCTGCATCAAACCTTCTGTTGTTTTTTCCTTCGAAATATTGAAGGTGACTGACGGCGCAAGGCACAACCGTACTGTTCCGAGTGCCTTTCTATCGAGAACGTTCCATTCCGTGTCTGTCATGGCCACCGGCTGCTTTGCTTTTCCGCTCAATGGTAGGTACAGATCTTTCTGATACAGATAATCTTCCATCTGCATCTTCCATAGCGGAAAGTTTTGGCCGTTAAATTTCTCGACCCTAAACTTAGAATCTTCCGCCATTGCTCCCACTCGAACCAGGAACCCTTCTTTCCTACAAGTTTATCAGCCAAATATACCTTCGGCTCTGATACCAGTTGTTAGAAAATTAAATATTATAGAGCAATGCAACACATAAAATATGCAGAAAATACAAGCACACAAAACACATAAAACCAGAGAGACACAGATATACGTGGTTCACCTAGTTTGGGATACGTCCACCCCGAACAGCCAGTACTTCCTTTCTATTATCCAGCAAAAATGAAGAGAGAAAACCTACAGCAGATCCGTTGTAATATCCTCTTTTCTCTCTCACAGTCTCCCTATCTGTTTCTCGCTCAGATAATACACATAGCATGCGCAGCCGCAATACAATACCCTCATAAAAGCAAGGGGTTTCCTTCTAGGGCAAAAAACCCTAAACTAAACATAACTTCTACCATCAGATCATCTGCCTAATGAACGGCCCAGATTGACTAGAAATTACTATACTTTTACAAGGAAATTTTATATCTATTTTTGGCTTCGGGGGCGCTGGCCCCCGGACCCCCCGCACCCCCCTGCATGCAAGGGTGTACAATTTTCCAGGGGTATACATCCAGCTAAAACAAGGATCTCTGAATCAGGAATAAAATCAGGCTCCACACCCAACAATATTAAATATTACAGAGCAATGAAACACATAAAATATGCGGAAAATACAAGCACACAAAACACATAAAACCAGAGAGACACAGATATACGTGGTTCACCCAGTTTGGGCTACATCCACCCCGAACAGTCATTCCTTCCTTTCTATTATCCAGCAAAAATGAAGATACAAAACCTATAGCAGATCCATTGTAATATCCTTTGTTCTCTCTCACAGTCTCCCTATCTATTTCCCGCTCAGAGAATACACATACCATGTGCAGTCACAATACAATACCCTCATAAAAGCGATGGGTTTCCTTCTAGGGCAAAAAACCCTAAACTAAACATAACTTCTACCATCAGATCATCCGCCTAATGAACGGCCCAAATTCACTAGAAATTACTATACTTTTACAAGGCAATTTTACATCTATTTTTGGCTTCGGGGGCGCTGCCCCCGAAAGCCCCACCGGGGGACCGCTGGCCCCCGGACCCCGCAGGGGGGACAAGTCCCCCTCGCGTGCAAGGGTGTAAAATTTTCCTGGGGTATACATCCAGCTAAAACAAGGATCTCTGAAGCAGGAAGAAAATTAGGCTCCACACCCAACAGAGTGAAGGTTAGCATGTTTGTAGAACCTTTTCCTACGGCCGAGAAGCAGACGAAAGTAGAAGTTTTAGAAGAAGAAAGGCAACCCTCCTCATCAGGTAAGGACAAAACCAATGCCTTGTTTTTAGAAATTGAGAATTTAAGAAAGGAAAATGAGGAATTGAAGCAGAAATTATCTCAGGGGAAGGAAATCCCGATGTCCATATGCATGACAAGTTTTCAAGACTTAACAGTAGAGGGATATAAGGCTGGTAGAGAAAATATCATCCTAATGGAAACAGAAACATAACAACAGGAAGCTGTTACACAATAACCTATTGATGATACTATTGTTACACAAGAACCAGCAGTTAAACCAGAGCCTCCTGTAATAATTAACCTAGAAGTCGACCCACAAGAACCTATGGAGGCACTCCTATTGTAGAAGAAATAGTAATGGACATAAAGGCTATTCTAGGTAAAAACAAAGGGGCTGACACACAAGAACCCACCGAAGAGGTTGTTGTTACACAAGAACCAGCAACAAAAGTGGAACAACCCCATGTAGTAGAGGCTGATACACCCATTGTTGATGAAGGTATTGAATGTAGGAGAACGCCGAGTCCCATCTCGGGATGGAGTTCTGAGAAACTCCTGTTGATTTATGAGTTACAAAAATGGAAACAAGAAGCAATCTTCCTTCAAGATGGGATGATTCTCTAAAGGAACATCAGATAGAAATAGACACTTTACAGGAAAGATGGATGGAAGTAGAGTTGAAGAAAGGGTGGGAGAATTATAAGAAGAAGGAAGCTATGAAGAAACAAGAAGAAAAGTTGCTACTGTTACAGGAGCAGATTCGAGACCTCACCATAGATAAGCAGAAACTTCATGACCTCGCCCTCAACTTATTGGGTTGTAGGCAGACTTCTCCATCCTATCCTATTTTTCTGTGGGAACATTACTTCTTGTTTCAATTGAAATCCATTATGGAGGACAGACTTTATTTATTTTTATTGTTCAATTTGGGCACCATTCCCAATGACCTGGTTAACTGGGCATCATCTCCAGGACCGATGATTAAGGGTCTATCATTCCCTATCATTTCAGTTGCTACATGCTCTAAGACAGAAAACAAGACAAATCAAACAAGACTTTCATCAAGCAAAAGTTTCCATGGTTTGAAGCTTATTGTATGACATATGAGAGCTCACCAACGCAGGCTCTAAGGGGCCTAAGTGCATTGCATATGCAGTTAGCCCCATGCAAGGCTGCTCTACAAAGCACTTCCCGACATTCAAAGGTGCGTTGGTCACGTTGGGAGCAAAATTCTCATTGTTCCGGAATCTCCACTTGGCCAGTGCCTTCTAGAAGAGTTCACATGTGTCAAGCTTCAGATCCAAGTGTCCATTTGACATCTACATGAATGGAAACATGTCTTGCCTATTTTTGGAAATCTATTGATTGAAAAACAACCTACAGTTCATCTATAAATTGAACACAGATCTAAGTGTTTGACAAGGAAGATTTTGAGTATAGAAATGCTAAAGAATTTTCAATTGAGAGTTTGATTTGTGGAGTTGCTGCTGGAGAGATTTATGCTGTGATGAGACTTGGGAACTTTGTTGGAAGGTCACTTCAAATCAGTCACTAGGTTGTAACCTCTCCTTCAATCATCAATAAAGAGTACTTCTTATTTTTCCCTACATGCATCTATGTTAACTTTGATTTTCCATATTGTAAGATCTTGGTTGATGAATGTATTTTATCCTTTATTGATTTAGCTAACTAGCTTGAATAGATATCTATATTATTGCATCTTTTGTTGTTTCAGTGTTCTTTCTTGCAGGAAGCATTCAACTCACAAATCACTTAAATTTGAAGCTGCAGTGGAAGCGACAGAAGGAGTCATTTGGAAGATACTGAACAAGTAAGCCTCAATCCTCTCTATGTATCTATTTTGAGTTAGGAGAAATATTAGTATAGTCTTTCACCTGTTGTTCTAGACTAGCACCGGTCTAGGGAAGCGTAATTTATCTGTAGATTACAAATTTGGCCCAACAAACTAGCGACTCCACTGGGGAAAATTTCTCTTAGTTCTAGGTGTTTTAGTCTCTGATTTGCTTTGTAAATCCACCGAGTAGTTGTTACACATAAAGATTAAAAATTTTCAGAACTTAATTTGCAAAGATAGTGAGTTAAACAATATCTTTTTCTTTGTTTACTGTGCCCAATGCACCCTTAGACTGGACACGGTGCTTTGCAGAGCATTGTCTCCCTTCCAAGCCTGCGTTGCAGAGCATTGTCTCCCCTTGGAGACTGCGATGACTCCTCAAAGTGACAAAATTCCCTTGAATTTGACTTTGCAATTTTCTTCAGTTTTGTTTGCTGTTGTGTTCTGAAAAGTTTGATGCTCAAATGACCAGTGACTCTATATACTTCTTCCTCCTTTAGCTAAAAATTTGTTCAATGTTTGTTTAGAAAATTTTTTCTTTATCATTGACAAGTTGATTTCAAAGTATTTTTTACAGTCGCATTAAGAATCATTTGCTTTTGAAATAGGAAATTGTCGTAAAATCTTCATTTCCTTGATAGGAGAAATTGTTGTTGAAATCCTCATTTTTCTTTCAAAAGAGAAACTGTTGCTTGTATTATTTGTTTCTCGAAAGTAAAAAGCATTTGAATTATTTGAATTATTGATCTAGTGCATTCATAACATTAAGGAAACTAAAAAGAAAAACTTGCATTTGCATGTAGGATTGTGTGTTTTTTGCAAAAGGAACATTAGGAAATTTTCAATTAGTTTGAGATTCATTGATTTTATTTTTTCTCATTGATTTGTTTGCTCTCAAATTATTTTCTCTCTTCCCTTATTAGCTAGGTTCTTCATTGAAAAAGTTGAAAGTGAAAGTTTGTTTATCATTCTTAGCTGCATTTTAGTAATTTCATATACATCATTGTGGTGAACCTGAAAGGAAAATTGTTAAGCAAGATCAACATAAAATAAATCTCAATTTACTTAACAACGCTTTGGAACATTAATGATAACATTTAGAAGGTCTAGGCTATAGACGTGTTCCGGTGTCGTAAAACATAGCAGTTGTTGTTAACTTTTCTGCCATACATTCCAAGTATGACACCTCACTCCACGTACGTAAGTATATCGTATCTCGTCCACGTACTCTCGGGTATATCAGGCGGTGTTACAGTACGATAAGTATAAAGGGGTGCTCTCACTGTGCGGTTTCGCATCAGACGGTGCTAATACGGACTTGGGCCTCCACGTAACTTCGGGTATATTTGGGAGGACAAATTTTAGGTGTTATCCATCCATAGTGAACCAAGTCGGCCGCCTTGAAATTGTGATACACCAAACACAGCATTCGGGGAGATTACCTGCCCGTACTTCTTGGTTCACCAGGAGGTATTTTGCAGTTCACAGTTTCTTGGTAAACCCTTTTTCCTAGCATTACCCTATTTTTGTTTATTTGTTTTTTGATAAAATAAATCAGTAATCATGGAAGAACATAATCCTATCCCCCATCGTTCACATAGATTAGCATTAAAACCACCTTTACCACCGGAAGTTACTTCTGGTAGGGGAAGGTGATCACGATCTGCTGAATCAAGTACAATTCGTACCTCAGGCGAAACATCATCTTTTAACCCAAAGTTAGCTCAAATTGTTTCCACACATCCCGGTTTGTTTACTGTTGTCGAAATGGAGTCTTCACAGCTACCCATGGTCAGGATCCATTCAAGCACTGAGACCATTCCTCTTGGACCCGACGTTGTTCAATCACAAATTGATCCACAACCTGTCTCTTCTTTGCCAACACATCTGAATCCTGAAGTCGAACAACTGGAATTTTTTCCTACCTTGGTCATTCCACAAATTTTTGTAGCTATTAAAGCTCCCATATCACACAGTCAACCGTCTGAAATATATTTTGGGCCTGACGGTGAATTTCTTCGTCCTAGTTTAATCGTGATTGAATAAATCCCACAACCTGATACACCTTTAGGTCAAACCCATTTTGGGGGAGACCTTTACCTATACCAATATTTTCCTCAATCATTTCCATCTGCTTTTGTTGATCCCATTACCATTCAATCTCCCGTCGATTTTCGAGGGTATACATTTGGTCAAACAACCATGTCTGAACCAGCATCTTCGGTTGGGTCTATTGTTCCAATTACATCATCTCCTACCCTCGCTACTCCGTCGATGTTCACAACCTCACCAGAGTCATATTTGCACAGTGGCCCTTTAGTCCCAACAGGTTACAAATCATTATTTGGCACTTTCTCTGGTGCACCTTCACGTTCATGGTATTTGTTAATGTCATCATTTGGTGTTTTAACTGGTAGTCCTATATTTATTACTAAACGAATTGAATCATTACATCCATAATCAGGGAAATATCAAGTTGGTCCTTATGGGTCAATTCCTTTAAGTACCATATCAACTGGACTCTCAGCATTCGAGGAACAATATTTTCTGTCTTATTATCCTCCTTATGTTGGGGGGAAACCTTTGGTCACCCAATACGATAGTACTCAGTCACATTTTGGTCAAACTAATGTTGACATGAATGTTTGTCAATGGCAGCCCACTCTGCCTATCCAACCACAAACATTTGTACAATTGTACCAACCAGTTCAACCTGTTACACCCACTTCATTACCACTTGTTAATACATCTATACCCCTGTTACATAATCAAAATCTTGTACATCAACCTTATCATGCGAGCTATTCAACTCAATATCATCAAATGTTGGGTTCACAGACTCAAAATCCTTTGGTTAATTTACAACAACCTGTATCAGGAATTATTTATTCACAAGCTGGTGTACCATTTTATGGGGTGTCACAAACTTAATCTGGTTATACATATCAACCAAATCTAACTTCTACTAATTTGGGTTATAACATTGGTGGATAGACCCCTTGGCAGCCACAGGCACAAATTCCTCAAACTCCATTTCAACAAGTATCATATGCAGGTTTTGGTCAACAGAACACTCAAACATTTGTTATGCAAAACAACCCCTATCTGGGTTACCAGCAGCAAATTATGTATGCTGGTGCTCAAAGACCTGTTGCCCAAGCAATTCCATCTTATCCTGGCTAAACCTAACCTTAATAGACATTTTCCTTTTGTTGCAACCTTGGAATTACCAGATTTAAACCTGTTAACCTATGATCCTATAAATTATGCTCCTTGGTGGCCTGTGATACCTCATAAATTACCCTTTGACATTCCTAAATTCAATGGAAACCCTAGATAAGATCTGTCGACTCATGTTATGACTTATCATTTATGGTTTTCATCAAATTCCTTGAATGATGATTCTGTTCGACTACGTCTTTTTCAGCGTACACTTACAGGTTCAACTACTAAATGGTACATTGAATTACCTAGAGCTTATTTTCACAATTTCACTGCCTTAGCTATTGTCTTTTTGACCTTATTCCATTTACCGATCAGATACGAAACTGGAACGGAATTCTTGACCAACTTCAAACAGATTAATGCTACTCACATTTCAGATCATATTCATGAGTGGCGTCACCGTCAACGAATGGTTAAGACATTTGTTCCTGATCAGCTCCTTGCTGAATGGTTCATTAAGTCCCTGTTACCATCTATAACTGAGGATGTGGCTAAAGGTTGCGTCGTCACAGAAGAGCAAGTTATCGCTTATGCCCAGTATTTAGACTTGATTTGCACTCAGTCTGGCACACTCTATAAAAAAATTCCTAATGTGTCGTGATCTAATTTCAATGTTCCTCCTCAAATAAAGGACTCTCATGCCAGAGACATATTGATAGGAACTGCAAACACACACCACACTAGTACATCTGATCCTGCCGAAATTAATGTCGTGTCATTTGACAAAGGCAAAAGTGACAAGCAACCAAGAGGTAAAAAAAGGGGAAATCAAAGAAAAGGCAAACTTTTAACCCACAGGAAAGATCATCTAATCAACCGTCAGAACCACGGAAACCTCGTTATCCATGCATAATCTGTAATGAGGAACACTTTGTTAGGGATTTTCCTTGTTGTGCTAAAGTCTCAAAAATCATCAAGACTTCTCATGCATTAGTTGTGTTGACAGACCCATTTCCAAATCCATACACAAATTTGGTTACTACAGATCCAGCTCCTAGTTCCCAAGTGCTAATGTTATCCACCACAAAACCTTCACAAGATATTTTGGTGTCAACGCAGAATAAATACTATGGTATTCCGACCATTGATCAACCTACTACCTTGACAACAAATCCATCTAATGAATCGGTACCACCTCCTGTTATTCCTGAATTGAAAATTAAGCCACCAAAGGGAGTAATTCATAAATTGACATATAATCCTTGAGCAAGAGCTGCACAAAATTATAATATATTTTAATATTTGGCTCAATCCCCTTCAGCTATGTCTGCTCTTGAGGTATTACAAAATTGTCCCTCCCAGAAGCAGGCTTTATTGTCGGCAATTGGTGGAATTGATTCGACTGAATCTAATCTTGTCGTCTTTAATCATACGACCTATGTGTCGTAGCTACCAGCAGAATTGGAATTCTCCATCCAAGTAAATGTTCTCAATCACCTTCTTCATCGTACTGTTATTGACGAGGGAGCATCTACGTGAATTATGTCTCTAAACTATTGGAAGTCACTTGGCTCACTATGATTATCACAATCATCAACGACGTTGAAGGCTTTTGATGGAAGAAAATATAAACCTTGTGATATTATCAATAACCTGCATGTTGAATTAGGGGGAAAAATAGTAAGTATTGATGTTGAGGTTTTTGACGAACCCCTTGACTATAATATTTTACTCGGAAGACCATGGGTATATGCAATGACTGCTATTGTTTCTACATACTTTATAATGATTGCCTTTCCACATAAATGTACAATTACAGTCATTAATCAATTATCCTTCTTTGCCTCTGCCTTGCAGGTAACTAGAAGCGTTCCATTTGTTCACTTACCCCAACTAGAAATCCAAAACATTGGTGTAGGACTCTTAAAGGGTTCCACTCTTATGGGAACCTTTGCATTACCGCCGCCCGCGACGTCGGCAGAAATTGCAAGTATAGAGACCTGCTACATGATCTCTTCCACTCTATCTAGATTAAGGGAGAGTACAGGTGTTTTTGATATTTCTACGTTGGACAATGTTTTACCGCCCAGCCCTATTGAGCTACAATAGCAATCAATCTATTTGGCTTGGGCGGAAAATCTGAAATCAGTGTCGCCAAGTGTTTGGGTTAATCATTCCTTGGATTTTGGTACTCCATCTAATCCATTTTCCTCAAAATATTGGACAGATGAAAAATATTTTGGAAGCTATGATGTCAGAAGGAGAACCATGGGACAATTATCATCATCGTTCCCATCTTCCAAATTATGAAGAAAATAATCTAAGTGAACTATATCACCCATCCATCAAAACTTTCTTTTCGAATTCTTTTCCAATTAATGCAGTCGATTATGAGTGAAAATTATCAAATATTGAAGAAACGATTTCTATCAATATTTCGACCAAACCTGGCATATATTAATGTCAGTGTATCTTGTTCTCCATCATAACTTGATTCATATCGCTCTCTTTTTCATGAATTTCGTTATGTATTCACTTGGTCTTACAAGGAAATGCCAAGCATAGATACTAGTATAGTTGAACACACTATTAATATGTATCCTGATGTCAAACTGGTGCGTCAATGGCTTTGTCCTGTTCATCCGAAGAAAGCCGCTGCCATCAAAGAAAAAGTTGAAAAATTTTGCCTGTTGGTTTCATTTACCCTGTTCCGCTAACTAAGTGGGTTTCCAATATCATTCCTATTATGAAAAAACAAGGAACCATTAGAGTGTGCGTCGATTATCAAGATGTTAATCATGCTTGTCCAAAAGACAACTATCCTACTCCCTTTATCGATCAGATTATTGATGATTGTGTTGGATGTGAAATATTTTCATTCATGGATGGATTTTCCGGCTATAATCAAATTAATATCCACCCAGATGACCATAATAAGACAGCATTCATATGTCCCTGTGGCACATTCGCATATAGGAAACTTTCGTTTTGTTTAAAGAACATTGGGGCAACTTTTCAGAGAGCAATGGATTATGCTTTCAACGACATCAAGCACATTGTTCAACCATATCTAGACAATTTACCAGCGCATTCATGAAAATGGACTGATCACCCCATGCATCTGAGAGCCATTTTCTTACGTTTCCGACACTACAAGATACGCCTCAATCCACATAAATGTGTGTTTTTTGTTGGTTATGGTCGATTGCTAGAATTCATAGTCTCAAAATAAGGAATTCGAATAGAGCCACTGAAGGTTCAGGGCATTCTAGATTTTCCTACACCGTCAAACTTACTTTAGATATAGAAACTTCAAGGAAAGGCTAACTTCCTGAGAAGGTTCATTCCAAACTATGCCGAAATGGCTAAAGGAACGATTCTTCAAAAAAAAGAGTTCCCTTCCATTGGGACCAAGTTGCACAAGCTTCTTTTGATGCTGTCAAGGACCATCTTGTTCAAGCGTCATTAATGTATCCTCCAAATTATCAAAATGATTATTTCCTATATATCGTCGTGGCTAAAACGACCATCGCTATGGTTTTGGTCCAAGTAGAAGATGGAATTGAACATCTAATCTATTATTTGAGTCGTAATCTCAATGATACAGAAGTTAAGTACTCGTACGTAGAAAAGCTTTCCTTGGTAGCTGTTCAAGTTGTCCAAATATTTCGCCATTATATCTTGCTCCGAAAAACAACAATAGTTTCGGATTGCAACCCCATGACTTACATCTTATCACGTCAATTGTTGGAGGGAAAATATTCAAAATGGATTGTCATTTTGCAGGAATTTGATTTAGAATTCATCAAATCCAAGTCAAAGAAGTCTTTAGTTTTGGCTGAGCTTCTCTGTGACCTTCCCTCTGATAGTAATCCTACTACGTCGGAACCATCTATTCCATACGAGTCTCTGTTTCTGATCGGATCATCTGATCCTTGGTACGGGGATTTCATCATTTATCTCCAAACCCAAACTTTTCGACCTAATACCTCTCGCTCTGACCAGCAACATATTCGATACCAAGTCAAAGATTATCTTATCGTCGGTGATACACTTTATCATCGTGGTGTCGATACCATTTTAAGGAGGTGCCTCACTCATGAGGAGGCTAAAAAAGTGTTAAATGATTGCCATGATGGCGCTTGTGGTGGGAATTTATCTGGATATGCTACCGCACAGAAGATACTCCGCACCGGTTACTTTTGGCCTACTATTTTTCGAGATTGTATCCTTGCAGCTAGAAGTTGTCATGCATGCCAGATTTTTTTATCATAAAATCCGCAAACCGCCAGCGCCAATGCATCCTGTTGTCTCTACTAGACCATTTAAGAAATGGGGTATTGACTTCATGACTTGTAACATTCCTTCGTCCGGGGGTTATATTATTGTCGCGGTCGACTATTTTACCAAATGGGCAGAAGCGATGCCTACATTTAATAACACAGGACAATCAGCTACATTGTTTTTCTTCAACCATGTTATTGCACAGTTTGGGGTCCCAAAGGCTATAGTTACGGATCAAGGGAAGAATTTTTGAAACCATATGATGCCTGAATTGACAGCCAAGTTAGGATTGTCACATAATAATTCTACTCCTTATTATCCACAATCAAATGGACAAGTTGAGGCTATTAACAAAATTCTTAAATGAATACTTCAATGAATGATAGGAGTCCGTAAAAGGAACTGGCACTTGATCTTGTACTCCACCTTGTGGGCGTATCGAACCTCGGTGAGAAATGCAACCGGATTTACTCCCTTTCTATTGGTGTATGGTCTGGAAGCTATCTTACCAATCCAATGCGAAATATCATCGTTAAAACTCGCATTAAACTTGTTACCTAACACCTCAGAAGAAGAAGCGCGTCTACTTAACCTCATCCATCTATATGAAACGTGTCGTGAAGCCCAATTGGCCAATGGAGCACATAAGAGACATATAAAGGTGCAATATGACAAAAATGTCCAGCCTCACATCTACTCAAAGAGCGACTTGGTCCTTCTTTATGACCAAGAAGCTGATGTAATAGTTATAGAGAAATTAGAGCCATTATGGCATGGCCCCTATATTGTTAAAAGAGTTCTTGCTAAGGGTGCCTATGAGTTAGTTGATTACGATGGGATTCCATTGGCACAGCCTAGAAATGGGTTGTATTTGAAACATTACTATGCTTAATCATGAGCATAGTAATTTTTTTGTATTATATTATTTATATGTTGTTGATTTGCATTCACTATCTTAATTTGTTTTTTAGACTTTTCTTGACGTTAGTAATCCGCTTTAGATTTTTTATAGCAGATGTATGAATCTTAGAAACCATTTTTTGGATACGCTGATGGTGCTAGTCGTAGTACGCAGAATCTATCCTCTACAGCGTGGGCCATTTTCGCTCCGAACAGTGAGTTAGTGAGTTTTCGAGGGATTTGTATTAGTAGATCGACGAACAATATTGTTGAGTATAGCACATTGATTGAACTTCTCTCTGATGCCATTTCATTTAGTATTAACCGCATAATCATAAGGTTAGACTGACAACTTGTGGTACTACAACTTACTAGTATTTATACTGTTAGAAATTCAACACTTCTTAGATTGTTCCTTAGAGTTCGACTTTTGGAAAGACATTTTGATTTTGTTCAATATCAACACATTTCTAGAAATTTGAATACTTTAACTGATTCATTAGCTAATCAAGTTTTAGACATACATTTGCGACATAGGAAAAGAAAATATTCACAACATTGAATAGGATTGCACATTAAACATAGGAAAAACTCTGAAAACATATATATATATAGTTATAGGTTTTTTTTAAAATTTGTTCCCAAGACACATAGGTCATCCGACCTCAAAATGTATGCAAAAAGTCACAAGTAAACTAGTGGTGCTCACGGTAACATGTTATAGATCTAGCAATCCTACGAAGCAACCACATCCAACGGCTAGGAACCCCAATTGTGTGTCGCTGCAGTCGCATGGGAAGCTCTTCGATCTGGAAATCTGGAATCTCAAAGGTAAACCCCTCTATGTGTTGTTGGAGCTCAGCCAGAGTCTCAGCCATATCAAGGTCCTGAAGGACTGCTCTCCTGACAGCCCTCTCTACTGGCACATCTGCTTCGCGCTCTGGTCCTCTACTGGTTGAACGCAACCAATATCTGCATTACATCAAACATTTAGTTTAGTATTGGAAAGAAATCAAAACACAAAAACATTATATAAACCTTATAAAAATCAAAAAACATGGTCAAATCATTCTTACCTATTGCACCCCACTGAGCGCCTTCTGGTAATACTAGATCTGGATCTCCTCAGAAGTCGAAGCCTGTATATGCATGCTCATTGATGGCGACGATCTGTCGCCGGAACCAGGCGAGGAATGCAGTAGAGAACACAATGGTCAATTGGCCTGCATGCTGACCCATGATTTTTACCCATCTTTGCATTCGAGGATCTCTAGGATTGGATATATCCAATGTTACATGTTGTGGCTGCATCACTGGAATATTTTCTAAAGCGAAGGAGATAAGGATCGAACCATAACTGAAATTTTTCTTCCTTCCTCCTTATACTTTATTCATTTGTTCCTTTATCTGAGATAGAACAGCTTCAGAACAGTTGAAGACTGTTGGCTCTAAGCACTCTAGCACATACTTCATATACGATCTTTTCACTACATGGAGTGTAACGGTGCCAGCAAGTTTAGCGATCATGAAAAGGATGGTTCTCAAAGGCAAATCCCTGACATCCTGAATGTTTATTTTTCCATGTTTGCTAGGTTTTGACCCTGGATAGCAATACTGCATAACATAATCCCTCACTATCTCTCCTCCAACGAGAGACCCTGTGAGAGAAATGGGCGAACCTCTCCTCAACAAACCTGTGAGAAAATACACATCCTCAACTGTTATGGACAACACTTGATTTTTTATGTGAAATGCCTCTATCGCAGGATCCCATGCTCGAACAAGGAACTCTAAGAGTTCTATTTTTTGCCTCATTCCCGACAATTTGAAGTACTTAAGTAGTCCGCAATCTCTTAAGGCTCTTACAGTACCCAGATCATTCAAGGCAATTATATCTTGTTCTTCATGTTCTCTTTCTCTCCATGTAATCGTCATTATTATCCGATGGAAACCTGAAAATAAACCATAAGATCCATTAGATACAATTCATTGCAAAAAACTAGGAAAAATTGAGCACATCATGAAAATCAAAAACTTGAACCGCGCCCAACGCACTCCCTGGGTTGAGACAATGTGTTGCATATGCAGGTACCCTTCACTGTACCTACTATGCAATGCAAGTTTCGACATTCAGGGTTTCGTTGCCCTCATTTTGGGTAGAATTTAATCTAGGGACCTCAAAAACCTAAAAATTTGCAAGGAATGGGAATGAAATGAATACTGAAAGAAAGAGGAGGTTCATGCTACTAACCTGGATCAAACGGCGACAAAATCCATCCAGTGAAACGACCACAATCAACGACTGAAGTTTGGGGGCAAAATGAGGTTCGGAGCTCCAAAATGAAAATAGTAACTATGGAATGGTAAAAATGAATAGTGAAACTACTTTATATAGTCATTTAATTGATTGCAAATTAAATTTATTGCTATGACTATAGTTTTATTATGTTTTTATCATGAAACAGGTACTTTTAATCAATTTTATGTTGTTCTGAACAGGAAATACAACTGATGAACAGATTAGTCGTGCAGATTTATTTCAAAGAAAGACTTGACCACAAAGCATACTTTTTCTCCTTATTTTTCGAGCTTTGTTAAAAACGAAAAAGGATTTGAAGTGCACTTTTATCTCTTTTTCGAGCTTCGATAACAGCGAAAAAGGAACCCTTGGAGTCTTCTTTCAGCTTTTTTCAGACTTTGATAATGTGAAAATATTGTTGAGCACTTGTCATTACGAGCTCGTTAAAGTAAATGAATTGATATCTACTCAATATAAGTTTAACCATTTTTCGGAATGCGATGGATTATTTACGGAAAATGAATACCTTAGTTAAACATGACCAAAGAGGTTCTTTCAGATATTATTTTACACTTTTTCGTATCTAAGAGACAAATTTATGAAAAAATAATTATGGATTTCTCTTTCATCCTCTTTTTCAAACTCCCTAAATATGAAAAAGGATCGGGCTATCACTGTCGCTAAGCTCGTTAAAACATAAAATAGCGACGGGCTTGTCGATCATGGCAAGAATCGAGTTTCATTCATCACTAGACTCGTTAAATTATTAAATGGCGATACTTTATTCGCCCAAAGGGTTGAATTATAGATCAAGCAAATGTTATCCTCCTCAAGCTTGTTAAAAAATAAAGAGGTACTGGTTGACAAATGACCAGGGAAATTTGGAAAAAGTAAGTAAATTTTATTTTTGGTAGCAAGTCACTCTTGAACATGACACTTCTTTCACGCCATGTCCGTGACTGTTTGGGTTGGGTAATCATCTTGATGGTTCATTCACACCTATGGTTCATCATACCTTCACTTCAGTTTTGGGTCAATGCTGCCAACTCATCATAGTGTTATCGATATGTTCAAGAGAAGTCATCCAATGATTAAAAACTCATCCATCTGCAATACTCGTAAACCTTCATTTCCATGACCGTCATCCCTGAAAATTGCTATATCAAGTCATATCCTTGTCTTCGAAATCAGTAACTCCAGTTTTGCAATAAGATGACTTCCTATCGACAAAAAATCAATATCCAGGAAGTTCACTTAGAAACATCAGATTCCAGTACCATGACGCTTGTTACAACATCGACAAGATCCTCACTTTCAGACTTTTGACCGAAAGATTTTGTTTGTCGTTCGACATCAAATCATCTATTCACGCCTTATGAAATGTACTACAGTACCTTGAGGGCCATTGATATTAATGGTGGTTCTCTCGCATTTGTTAACAGCTCACATTATTGGCTGGTAATCAAACGATGTCTTTCCATGTTCGACTACAAATCATATATTTGCATGGCTAGACTTGTACCTGAATTATCGAGTGAATGAGATAAGAAGACCCCGGATCTAGTTTCAGCCATCTGGGCTGCGATTCCACGATTTTTGTACACATCATCTGTATGGTGACCTTACATACAGATTGTCATCCAAACATGGGCCTATATCTGTAGGTGTGTCTGCATCTAGACAACATTCCAATGTAGATGACTTTCTGAATTATGTACATGTTATTAGATTGTTTATGTGCTGACTATGGGAATTCCTACCCTCATCAATTATAATCAATAGAGGATATATTATGATGTAATGTATTGTAATATTGATGCAGGTGATCATTCTGCTTCGTTTCCAGGCTCATCACAGTGTAAAGCATCTCAATCAAATGTTCTTATTATTTGGATCTCATGATTTAGGGGGAAATTGTTATAGGTCAATTTAGGCACCATTCCCAATGACCTGGTTAACTAGGAATCATCTCCAGGACCAATGATTAAGGGTCTATCATTCCCTATCATTTCAGTTGCTATATCCTCTAAGACAAAAAACAAGACAAATCAAATCAAGCAAAGGTTTCCATGGTTTGAAGCTTATTGTATAGCATATGAGAGCTCACCAAAATAGGCTCTAAGGGGCCTAAGTGCATTGCATATGTAGGTAGACCCATGCAAAGCTGCTCTGCAAAGCACTTCCCGACATTCAAAGGTGTGTTGGTCACATTGGGAGCGAAATTCTCATTGTTCCGGATTCCCCACTTGGCCAGTGCCTTCTGGAAGAGTTCACATGTGTCAAGCTTCGGATCCAAGTGTCCATTTGACATCTACATGAATGGAAACATGTCTTGCCCATTTTTGGACAGCTATTGATTGCAAAACAACCTACAGTTCATCTATAAATTGAACACAGATCTAAGTGTTTGAGAAGGAAAATTTTGTGTAGAGAAATGATGGAGAATTTTCAATTGAGAGTTTGATTTATGGAGCTGTTGCTGGAGAGATTTGTGCTGTGATGAGACTTGGGAACTTTGCTGGAAGGTCACTTCAAATCAATCACTAGGTTGTAACCTCTCCTTCTATCATCAATAAAGAGTATTTCTTATTTTTCCCTACATGCATCTATGTTAACTTTGATTTTCCATATTGTAAGATCTTGGTTGATGAATGTAGTTTATGCTTTATTGATTCAGCTAACTAGCTTGAATAGATATCTATATTATTGCATCTTTTATTTTTTCAGTGTTCTTTCTTGCAGGAAGCATTCAGCTCACAAACCGCTTGAATTTGAAGCTGTAGTGGAAGCGACAGAAGGAGTCATTTGGAAGCAACTGAACAAGTAAGCCTCCAATCCTCTCTGTGTATCTGTTCTGAGTTAGGAGAAACAGTAGTATAGTCTTTCACCTATTATTCTAGACTAGCATCGGTCTAGGGAAGCGTAATTATCCGTAGATTACAATTCTGGCCCAACTTTTATGTTCTTCTACTCATACATTTCTGGATGTTTTCAGTGCCTCCGATTTTGATGAGCAAAGTTTGTTGTGTGAGTTGTTCTTACACAATATTATTTGTGAACATGTGAGTTTTCAAATGGTTTGACAGTATTCTCTTATATGGGAGATCTTCAATTAAGGGCTTTTGTGTCCTTTATGAAGAATCAGAATGATTGGCATCTGGCCATTAAATCTATGGAGGCTAATGAGGAGAAGACACCATTGTGGGTTTGGGCAAAACCGGGACGAGTTGTCGAGTTGAGACGAGAATTCAAGAGAATGTTGAGTACCCCTGGGATTAAAGAACCGGCTGCCACTTATAGAAGAAGAATTTTGAAATTTTGCCTCAATCAGTTCTCAATGATGAAGAGCCAAGATTTGACAGGGTGCTTAAAAACACACGGAAGCTAGCAGTGCTCAGCTATTGAAGGGAGATCCATTCTCATTCCAGAATTTCATGGTGTTTGTTACACATGTACCATCCTACACATAGATTGTACAATACCTTGGTGCTTTGTGGCTGGGACTGAAGTTCTAGTTTCCTTTGATCTGGTTTCCCATTGAGTATTACCAAGTCAATTATGAATTGAGTAAGTATGAGTCAGAATCCTGGGTACAGCAATTGATGGCCAATCAGGGATACAGGTGTATGGACGAAGACACTGCTGGTGCTTATGATCTCACCGACATGCACCAAAGATATTCCCATGAGATATGAGTTTGCATGAGGACATGCAAGTATTTCAGTTGGGGGGAGATGTTGGGTGCTAGTTTTGTACATTTTTCCTACACTTATATTCCTTATTTTGCTCATAACCATAACCAATGGAAGTATATTTACGCTT
Source organism: Pinus albicaulis (assembly GCA_034641835.2). NCBI lineage: Eukaryota > Viridiplantae > Streptophyta > Pinopsida > Pinales > Pinaceae > Pinus > Pinus albicaulis. Next base: position 8,909,152 of record MU968381.1, read on the forward strand.
TTTCCTACCTTTTTACCCAACTTGTGTTGTTTCACCTTGCTTTCGTTACTTTCCAATTCACCAATTATTATGATATATTATACCTTTTTATGACTAATTTATGGTGAATGTTTGGAGAAGATCGATGGTATTTTTGTTGTCTTTTCAGATATCATTTGTAGCACCAAATATCCCACACATGAAGTTTATAGGAGTAGTTCAAATAGTTTTGTTATAGCAAAGCGATGTTGTTACACCTTGTTGTTACAGACCCGCCGGAAAACTGTTGTTACACTCTGTTGTTACAGACTCATTGGTGAACTGTTGATACAGTTGTACCATTAACTGATCTCGTCAATATTGTTGTTGATCTTTCCTCTGGTCGTTGCATTACAGCTGTGATTCCATTACGATAATTGTAGAAGTTGTTTAGCATCGTATTTTTGGGATAACATCCTAAAGGCGGTTTCGATTGTAATCTTTTATTTTCTAGCCATAACTTTATTAGGAAGTGGTTATAACTATATGTGTTCTATTTCGATCAGCATGAGAATCGTAATATTCTCATGACTGATCTATCCCTGAATTTTTCTGATGTAACCACTGTTTATTTCTCGGCCTTAAAGGTCGACAAGTTAGCAGAGAACAACATTATTTTGGCTCTGTAATTTTGTTCAGATTAATACAGATTATCCTGTTATTGTTGTTACATGTGTGATTCTATTTAGTTTCCATTAAAGCTTCCTCTCTACCTACATCCTACTAGGGAGGAAGGGCCCTCCTTCTTAGTAGGGATGGCAATGATTAAAGTAGTTGTGTGTATGTAATTGTATTTCAGTTTATGTCTCAATAGAGTGTTGTTGTTGGTTCAGCTAATAATATATCTACTTCGATTTCAATACTTTATATATGCTATTACACATGTGATAATAGAGACACCAGCTGCGTACTTGTCTATGGTGAGCTAAAAAAATCAATTGAAGTGTGATTCCAATCTTGTAGATCCTTTTATTTCTGCATGAGTGATTTATTTCCAGTATTTACTTCAGCAACAATTTATTTTATTTGGAATTACTTCTGGTTGGTGTATCGGCACAGACAGTGCAACTATCATTGGAATAAACGGACATCCCTAGATTGATAATTAAATGTGTGTTGTTTGGTCATTTAATAAGTGATTTATATAGTCCAATAGTGTCGCGTTCTCCTTATCGCCTGCATCATGAAGTCTTCCTTTCTTATTATACCACTTTCTTTTACTTCTCATTCTCTTTCCAATCTTTCTTATACTTATATTGGTGCTTTGACTGTGTATAACAATGCTTCAACTTTATGATGCCTTCCTACAACAACTGAGGCTTATCAAACTCAATATGGTCTTTGAACGCTACTAGTAATCCACTATTGAAAATTTGAATCTTTGCTTTCTCTTCCTTAACATAAGGCACATACCTCAATGTTGAGCATTGGAAAAGGTATGAATTCACCATGTATTTTCTCATCTTTTTCTTTAAACATAACTCTTTTTATTCTAGAAAAGATGATTTATTGGAGGATTATGATAGAATTACAAAGACTAATGTTTATTGTGAAAATTGACTAAAGATTTCCTTTTATTCTAAAAACAGGAAACAAATGAAGTAAACCATAATTCGAAGGGCAAAGCTAAAGCGAGAGTAACTTTTGTTCCTCCAGCAAAGGACCGTATCCAAACAAGAAGAAGAAAATCAGAACGTATAGCTAAAGGAAGATAGGGAACAGCATGGCTACAGCCTAAGAAGACCAAGCGCAGGATCACTGTTCAATCTTATCGTTGTTTCTTTTCTTGTTCGTCGAATGGTTATAAAAGGCAGTGCCTTTAGAAATCAAATCGAGAGAATAATGATTTATGATTAAAAACTCCTTTTGTAACTCTGTAATTTCTTAACTCTCGTGATCAGAGAGCGACTGTTGTAAACGCTATTTATGTCTGATTAATACAAGATCTTGTTGCCCTTCCATTTCTTAACTTTGGAGTAAAGCCTAGCAGTGTTTCACTGGTGGCTAAGGGCTCGGCCCTGGTGGATCGATCTATTGTTTGTATTATTACCTTTCAGTTATCATTGTGTGACAGTTTGTATTTACTTTTATTATCGTTTGCAAGTTAATTAGTTTATTGTTGAATTGTCTACTGATATCGGTGTGTTACATTGACGAATTGCATTGTTGTTCCATTCTAACAAGAATCTTAATTCCGATATCATTTACCTTGTTATGCTTTAACAGATCTTTGTTGTTCAGTATTTGATGCTCTATTTTAGATGTTGTTCCATTTGTTGTTTCGTTTTATTGTTGTTCATTTCATATTTTTGATCAAGAGATTTTATTGTCGACAGGATTTGCTGCTTCATAGGATTTGTTGTTTAATAGAATTTTCTATTTGATTCTGTTAGTTAGAGTTTGTTGTTCAGGTTCATTAAATATAATTTGTGGTTCAATTATTCTAGTTACAGTTTTTTGTTCATTTACATTGCTGTTCAATTCCAGGTTTGCTATTCATTTCAGATTAATTAGTTTACAGATTGCAAAGAGTTTGGTTTTGAGAGTTTGTCTAGTTGACTTTCATTAGCAGCCTTTAAGTTCAATCTCTATTTCCTTTTAACTGCTTTAAGACAGGATTTTCGACTGTAAAGAATATTGGTTATTGCTACCTACGTTCTTAGATTGATTATCTTGTTTCCATTTGATTTCAATTCCATCAGTTTCTAAAGGAAAAAGTTATCATTATTGCATCCTTGACTGATGTTTGTTGAATGAATGATTGAATTTTCAAGCATTTAAGTTCATTTCATTGTAGTTAGATTTATTTTCCAAGCATCTGTTTACTCTTGTATTTAGAACACTATACTACATATTGCAAAGCATTACTCTTAGATTGAATTTCAACCTCAGACAGAGTACACTCTTGAAACAAAAATTCGTTCCTAGATTGATAATTAATTTAGAATAAATAGGTGTTAAAAAGACACCTTTTATACCTCAACATTTTTGCGCCATTACCAGGGAGAGTGTAGCCATTTACAGAGAGTGATGCATATTTGATTTTTTTCTGCTAGTGAAGAATTGGGTATTAAAAATGGAAGGTAAGAACCTGCGTACCATGAAAGAAACATACTTGTTCACTGGCCCGCTTCATAGCAGAATTGGGTAAAAAATTTAGGTAGGAATGAATGCTTGTCTTTTTGAATGAATAGAAAAGCTAAACAGAACAAAATTGCTCCTAAACCCGAAAAACCTAAGGGACTGGTGACCCTTGGGAAAACAACTTTCATCGATGAAATCCTAAAGAAAGTCAAATCTCAACCATCAATAGGACCTAGAAAAGTTACTTCTAGAAAATCTACTCATTCCCTTCAGGCCACAGAATCACCATCTGTAGCCTTTGTTGAGGTACGTAGCCAAACAGAAGGAATTGAGCAAGATTCCCAAGAAATTGAGAATTATCGCCTAATTTCTCTGCAAGAAGGGAACTCTAGTAATCTCCGCGAAGGAGGAGGAGAAAAAGGGGAAATAGAAGAACCAAAATCTCCTCTTGAAGTAATCCAAACAGTGAGCAGCCCAGATAAGGGAAGTGTTGTCAACATCATTCAAAACAAAGCTAAAGGACCTAAATCTCCTCAGATAGTAGGTCAGCAAGTAGCACTCATTATATCAGATCAAGGGAGTGATGTCAAGGTCATTCCTATTCCTTCTAGTCAGCCTAAGAATTCCCTTGAAATCCCAGAAGGATATTGGCACATATTCGATCAAATGGCCTAGAACTAGAACCAGCAAACACCTCAACAAACTTCCACACTACAATATCCCATTGTGGACACTGCAGTTAATGCACCTATGAAGGCCATTCCTCTTCAGCATATTCCTACATTCCATGGCTTAACATCGGAAGATCAAGATGCATTTCTGTTTGAATTCGATGTATTATGCAGGGGGTATGACTATACCACCGATCCCCAAAAAATAAAATTATTTCCTTCCACATTAAAAGGAGCAGTTTTACGATGGTTTATGGGGTTAGGTGGAGGTGTTATAAATGATTGGGATCAGATGAAAGTTGTGTTTCTAAAGAAATATCAGGATTATTGTAGGTCCAGGGAAATAAAAGACGAAATATTTCAAATGATAGCAAAACCTAATGAAACACTTGAGGAATATGTAGAACGCTTTCAATACAACCTCCAAAGATCACCTTATGCATCTTTACCCTTACCTAATAATGTACTAAAAACTACATTACTCAAAGCGATGAAGGAACAATGGGTTGAAACATTAAACATTCTGGGTAAAGGTGATATATATCAGGAAAATTTTGTTGACATTATTGATTTATGTATCAGGAGTTCGAGAGGCAGCACAAGGTTAAAGTCAGCAGAACGTGATATGATCACAAGAGATAGTAAGATCTCTGGTGAAAGTATAACCCACGCAGAAATTGGAAATCTACTAGAATATTTTAAAATGGATATTCCAGGGACTCTGACAACGCATTTTGACATTATGCAAGCCAAACAAAAGCAAGTATAAGTAGAGAAAAATCTGGCAATATTCTACCCTAAATGCAGAAAGAAACATAGCCATAAAGAGTGCCCATTATATATAGTCAAATTATGTGCTATCTGCACAAAAGATCACTCCACAGAAGGTTGCCCCTTGCTCCCTAGATTGAAAGTAATTTACAAGGAGGCAGAGGAAGAATCGGAATTGGTATGCCTACTCAATCAAAGCCGATAATGGCAGCCACGACAAACAAGTATGCCAATTGATCCATCCTCTTCTTTTTAGTCTCCTCAGTATAATGCTCAACAATATAATGGAATGTGGCAAAATCAACCACCTTTCCCCAATTGGTCACAACAGCCATTTCCTAGATCACCGTGGCCAAATCAAACAAATCAAACCAATTGGCCAAACTTTCCTTACTGTCCACCATTTTGGAAAAAATAATACTTATCCAACACAATGGTCCCCCTCCACCTCGCAGAGTCAGACCTGGCAGTTGAACTAGAAAAGACCTACAAATCAGCCAGCAGGAACGATCCTTCTCCCTCAACCTACACTGCCAGCACCTTATACATTGCCACAAAATCCCCAAACCAACTTAAAACCGCAACTCCCAACCCAACCCAACCCAAACCCTAATAATAGGCCGGTTCAGTCTGTTCAAATAATGGAACCATTAGAACCAAAAACTAAATTAAGGGAGTGCAATGACCTTCAATTAAGATCTGGGCGCATAATAGAAATAGAGGAAGATAAAAAATTTCAAGTTAAAGACTCGTTACCTGCAGAAAAAACAGTGCACAAGGAGAATGTGGTTGAACAACAAACTCAGGAACAAGAAACCACCTTTTCCCCACCATTCCCAAAACGATTAATCATACCTCGCCCAATAGAATATCTTGATTTTGATCTTTTGGGAGAATTAAAAAATTTGTGTATAAAAATCTCTCTCCTCCAAGCTATCCAAGACATTCTTATTTATGCAAAAACCATCAAGGAAATATGTATAAAGAAGCCAAAGAGGAGAACAACAACTAACCCAACAGTGCAAGTAGTCGGCACTCTATCTGAATTATTATCAAGAATGGAAACACCTATAGAGTCTGAGGACCCAGGAAATCCTATAGTGATAGTGCAAATCAATGGACAATCATTTCCAAATGCCTTGGTTGATTTGGGAGCTGAAATTAATATCCTAACAACCACCACTTGTCAAAAACTTGGCATTACATCATTAGATCCGACCACAACCTTATTGGAATTGGCTGACCGATCGGTAGTCAAACCAGAAGGTACACTACATGATGTAATGGTATCAGTAGATTCCTGGGAGTACCCTGCTAACTTCCTGATTATCAACCCAAAAAAACGCCTAGATGGACACCCTTTGATCCTAGGTAGACCTTGGTTGGCAACTGTTGATGCTTACATTGGCTGCCGACAAGGCAGCATGACTATAACAAGGGGAAACTATGTCAAGAATTTAGCTTTATATCCCCCAGCCCAACCAAGCCTATTGATAATCAAAATAAGGAAACAAACTGTATCATATCTTATGGAAAACATTATATCACCACTAACCATAGAAGATGCCCTTGATTTCAAAGACCAAACAGAGGATGATATCATTAATAGTTTCATTAATAAACCAAAAATTAGATCCCATCTGCAATGTCACAAGATCAAGGCAGCATTTGATAATAAAGAAGAAGAAGATCCCCTGAAAAACATTCATGATCAATCAATACCCACTACTTCTGTTTACAATAGCAAAATTATAGAAATTAAGCCAGGAAAAACCTTAAACATTAACAAAAACCTGACTGCTAAACAAGAAGAGAAGTTGGTCCAGCTACTGAAAAAATATAAGGGAGCTTTTGCGTGGGATTATCCAGACATGAAGGGAATTGACCCCTAGTTATGTATGCACCACATTTATAGAGAAAAATATGCTAGACCCATTCGCCAACCCCAATGAATATTAAACCCTCATCTTAAAGATATTGTGAAAGCTGAACTACAAAAACTGTTGGATGTCAACTTTATATACCTAATATCTGATAGCAAGTGGGTCTCTCCATTAGTAGTGGTGCCAAATAAGAATGGAAAGTGGAGAATATGCGTAGACTACAAAGAACTAAACAAAGCAACCCAGAAAGACCACTTTCCCCTTCCCTTCATTGACCAGGTATTAGATACATTGGCAGGAAAGAAATTCTTTTCTTTCCTAGATGGCTTTAGTGGATACAATCAAATTCAGATTTCCCCTGAAGACCAAGACAAAACCACTTTTTCCTGCCCTTGGGGGACATTTTCCTATCTAGTTTTACCCTTTGGCCTATGCAATGCCCCTGCTACATTTCAGAGGGCCATTCTCAGCATCTTTTCAGATTTAATAAATGAAGGGCTCGAAATATATATGGATGATTTTACACCTTATGGAGATGATTTTGAGCCATCATTAGAAACTTTGGAAAAGGTGTTACAAAGATGTATTGACACCAGGCTCTACTTAAGCCATGAAAAGTGTCACATGATGATGACCGATGGACTCATCTTAGGTCATTATATCTCAACGGCTGGAATTCAGGTAGATCCAGCTAAAATTCAGCTAATTTTGATAATACCCACTCCTACCACACAAACAGAGGTACGTAGCTTTCTCATATTTTCTGGTTATTATAGAAGATTTATAGAGCATTATTCTCGAGTAGCTGCACCTTTATATGCATTAACAGGGAATGTTGATTTTATTTGGATAGATAAATGCGACCATGCTTTTGAGGATCTGAAAAAGCTTGTATCAACATCCCCAGTGTTGAGGGGCCCCAGTGTTGAGGGGCCCAAATTGGGATTTTCCATTCCAAATTTCATCTGATGCCTCAAACACAACTATTAGAGCAGTTCTTGGGCAGGAAGAGGATAAGAAACCATATGCAATCTATTATATTAGCAAAAATCTATCTCCTGCTGAATTAAACTATATTGTGACTGAGAAATAATTTTTAGCTATGACACATGTTGTAAATAAATTTAGAAAATGTATAAATGGGTATCTTGTAGTTTTATATATAGATCACTCTGCCATAAAGTTTTTAGCAAATAAACCTGTTACAAATGGTACATTAACAAGACGGTTGATTTTATTGCAGGAATTCGATATCACAATAAAAGATCGACCTGGAAAAGAGAATCCTGTAGCTGATTTCCTGTCACGAATGCCAAAACCAACAGATGCAGCAGCAGTTGAAAATCACTTTCCAGATGAGCATTTGTTCATTGTTACTACTAGAACCCCATGGTATGTTGATATTGCAAATTACTTAGCAATAGGTAAATTACCTAAGCATCTAACGCCCAATAAACGAAAACAGATAGTACAGCATAGTACCTGATTCTCTTGGATTGGGGGCTACTTGTTTCATACAGGAGAAGATATGCACATCAAGAGATGCGTCAAAGAAGACAAAATATTTGACATTCTGAAAGCATGCCATGATGGGCCCTGTGGCGGAAATTTTGTAGATCGCAGGACTGGTCACAAAGTTTTACAAATAGGCTATTACTGGCCTACAATTTTTAAAGACGCTAAAAATTTTATACAGGCCTGTGATAGTTGCCAAAAGGCAGGTCACCCTGGACAGCTCGTCGAAATGCCTTTGAACCCACAGTTAGTAATCGAGCCATTTGAACACTGGGCGCTTGACTTTGTTTGTCCTATTAACCCACCATCAAATCAGAAAACATACATCCTAGTCACAGCAGAGTATGTTACTAAATGGGTTGAAGAAGAGGCACTTTCGAGAGCTACAGAGGACTCTGTAATACAATTCATTTTCCAAATATTTTTGCAATACAGCCTCCCAAGGGACGTAATTACAGATGGAGGACCGCAATTTGTAGGTAATAGGATCGCGGCAACATTAGAAAATTACCACATTCAGCACAAAATCACAACTCCATACCACCCACAGGTAAATGGCCAGGTAGAGAGCATGAATAAAGTGATTGAATCTATACTGACAAAAACAGTTGCATCACACAGACGTGACTGGGCTTATATATTTCCAGAAGCCTTGTGGGTGTATCAAACAACATGGAGAAGTACCACGGGGTATTCGCCATATCAATTAGTATTTGGAAAAGAACCCATCTTTCTAGTAGAGTTTGAAATTCAGACATTAAGAATAGCCCAGAAGTTGGGTTTAGATTTAAATGAAGCCCAGGTCAAAATATTACAGCAAATCAATGAGTTAGATGAAATTAGGCTCTCTGCTCTTCAGCACACTGCATTAATTCAACAGTAGAGAGAAAAATGGCATGACGCCCTCATTAAAGATAAAATCTTCCACGAAGGAGATTGGGCACTCCTATATGACTCTAGGTTTCAGGATTTTCCAGGAAAACTCCAGACACGATGGCTTGGACCCTACGAGATACAAAAAGTGCATGATAATGGCACCATCACATTAACCACCATTGATGGATTTGGACATTCGTTCAAAGTAAATGGTCATCGAGTGCGACTTTACCATCGCTTAATCATGAGTCCTTTTACCAGCAATTATAGGAAGATTCTACCATGCAGATTCTTGTTGAGGGAGACAACTCCTCCTCAGCACCCATTCACTAAATATTTTCTTTCATTTTGAAACTTGTACATAAAGCTTTTCTCTTTATCTTGCTTGTTTTTTTTTACATATTTTATTTCTTAAGTTGTTCCCTTTTAAGGAACAGCAGCAATTTCTCTTAAGAAACAGCATGTTTGAATGTTTCTTTTTGTTGTTCCTCTAGAGAGGAACAGCAGTTTTTGTTGTCCCTTTCAAAAGGAACAGCAGTTTTTTTTTTTTTTTTTGCTATTCCTTTGGAAAGGAACAGCAGTTTTTGTTGTTCCTTTCAAAAGGAACAGTAGTTTTTGTTGCAAGTTTTTGATGTTCTTTTCCAAAGGAACAGCTGTTTTTTTGTTGTTCCTTTCCAAAGGAACAACAATTTATGTCATGTGTTTTTGTTGTTCCCTTCGAAAGGAACAACAGTTTTTGTTGTTCCTTTCCAAAGGAACATCAGTTTTTTTTGTTGTTCCTTTACAAAGGAACATCAGTTTCTGTCGTGTGTTTTTGTTGTTCCCTTCCAAAGGAACAGCGGTTTTTGTTGTTCCTTTCCAAAGGTTTTGTTGTTCCTTTCCAAAGGAACAGCAGTTTTTGCCCCGTGTTTTTATTGTTCCTTTCCAAAGGAACAGCAGTTTTTTTCCACCTATTTTTGTTGTTCCTTCCCAAAGGAACACCATTTTCGTTGATTGTTTTTGCTGTTCCTTTCGAAAGGAACAGCATTTTCGTATATTTTTTCACAGTTCCTCCCTAAAGGAACAACACTTTTTTTAGTGCATTTTTCTTGTTTTAGAACAGCATTTTGAGGATTTTTGTGAATTCTTCATGACTCTCTTAAAGGAAAACATACAATTTATGCAAGGATACACAAATTAGAGTTATTGGAATCAGAAAATCAAGAGAAATTGTCATTTTTAAGAAATTGTTTTGTGGTGATAAGAAAAAGGAAAGGACACAACTATCTATATCACTTTGTTGTCTTTATTTTCACTAAAATTAATATGATCGGTTATATTTATCATGTTGGTTCTTCCCTAAATTCTCATAACTCTCTTTGATTTTTATTTATTGAATAAGAATAAGGGCATATTTTCTCTATTGAGATGTTCATAGTTCTTCCACCATCCCTACTCTTAAGGAGTGTTGAGCCATCCTCTATATATAAGTAGGGAAGTGCTATATGCAAAAAAAATAAAAAAAAAATAAAAAATAAAAATAAAATAAAATCTCTATATAATTACAAACAATTCGATGATATGGCAGATGGAGGATAGGAGGTCTCATCAAGAGCGAGCCTACCGTGATCATAAGGAAGCAGTAAACTGGCATTCCCATTATGGCCACCACACTAGGGATATGATCCAATGGATAACTCAAAAAAATAATAAAAAATTCTTGGGACAAGAGGTCTCATCACAAGTCGGCCTGCCCACCTTTCACTCCTTCCTAGTGAATGGCATTGTGAAACATCTAGTTCCCAAGCCAGCACAGTGGCCTCCATCATGACATCACAACAGCACTTCCCTAGGCATAAATAAAGGATAATGGTTCCAAGGGTGAAAAAGCAACTTTTTCAAGGTTATAGACACCTGTGGGCACCAGAGCTCTGCTGATGGTATTGGAGTCACACTTTTCAAATCAATAGTAATGATAAACCCTTTTTCTTATATCTCTATCTAATATCAAATGAGAGTATGCTCCTAATATTTTATGTGGGTAATGGCCGCATAAGTACTTGTTTTCACGTCAGTTGTCCCTTTCCCTTATCTTCGAATCATTACATAAACGTTTCTATATCTATTTACAATCTAATAATATGCATTGATTTTAGTAATGCAATAATTTGTTGATCGTATCATGAGTATGTATGCTTTTCAATGTTGTAAAATTGCTATGCAGTACCTTGCTCTTCTATTCGATGATCGAGGACGACCTATCATCCTTCCTTCGGGGGGGGGCAGATGCCTTTTAATGCCTGCATGCAGGTCGAATTCCTATATTCTCGGTAATAGTAAGAGCTTAAAAGTATTGTTCTGATATATTGTGTTGTGTTGTTCCATTACATTATTGTGCATTTGTGAAGAATTAACAGTGTGCAGATAGAATGGGAGGACGACCAATTCGTAGTGAGCCACAGGTGCTAGCTGTTTCTAACACTACACAGGAAATTCTAGAGAGAGTAGGGTGGATTACCTACCTCACAGGACTACAGCGATCTCATGAAATGGTAGCCATTGAATTTTTACAGAATTTGCAGGAAGGATACTCCATGATTAGAGGTAGGCAAATAGCAGTAAAAGATGCAATAATCGCCGAGGTGTCTGGCCTGCCAGTGAAAGGAACCATATGGACCCATAAGAAAGTGAAGCTTAAAGAAGCCATGAACATTTTTCGGGATGAAGGGCAGACCTTGGTTGTCAAAGGGAAATGAGTTCAGCCAGCGACGTTGGGAGAACCATAGACAGAACTGGAAAAACTAGTACAGAGCCACATAACATGCGATGGAAGAAAAGATGTGGTAAGACCTCGCCACCTTAAGTTATTAGCAGTATTAAAGAAAAAATATACTGTAAACCTACCTGCATATTTAAATTTACTATTGCATGATGCCACCCGAAGTATAAGAAATTCTCGTCATATAGACATGGTGGTAAGCCACCATTGCTTAATCTGATTGATAGTGAGTTACATTCTTGCCCAATAGAAGACTAGTTGGGAAGAACTAATATTTTCAATTGACAGAGGACTAGCCCTACTTGCCCCAAAACACAAAAGAATTACTAGCACAGCAGTAGAACCGTCAAAATGCAGACAATCCTCTAGGTTAAGGAGAATTAGGGGAATGATAGAAGGTCTTCGGGGTAACAGTAGCCAGCCCTTAGAATTGCCCAGTTCGGAAGATGAACAATCCCCACAACTAGAAGAAGGAAGTCACCAAACTGGTGAAGAAGAAGAGAGTCACCACACTAGTGAAGAAGAAGAGAGTCACCACACTAGTGGAGAAGAAGAAAGTCCCCATACCAATGCAGAAGAAGAAAGTCCCCATACTAGTGCAGAAGAAGGAATTTACCACACCTATGAAGGGGAAGAAGGTAATCATAACAGTGAAGATGAAAGAGAGGGAGCAAAACCTCCCGAAACCACCATTGCAAGTCCACAGAGCCCATTGGAAGAGGACAAATTGGCCCAAATTTTGGCCAACATGAGCGAATACATACAACCCCATAGCCCACTGAACTTCAACATTGAGATAAATCAATTGCAGGAACAAGCTATTACTGGTGAAGATATGGTCGAGGGAATACCCGATGAAGTAGAAAAAGAAAACTCTCAGGGAACAGCAGAACCAGCTGGGGTTACTTCCCTTAAGAAATGTGGCCAGGAAAGTGTGAACACTGAAGAAGTGTTCCAAACAGAAAGCCCTCAGGGAACAACAGAACCAATCAAGGTTACTACCCCCGAAGAACATAGTCAGGAGCATACGAACATTGAAGAAGTGTTCCAAGCATAAAACAAAGAAGCAAGCCTGAGCGAAGGCATGGCTACTAAAAAGCAAACCCCAACTGAGAAATTGAGTATAGAGAAAGGAACAGTCGATCCTCCCAGGAGAAAAAAGAAAATAACCAAACTTGAGAAGCTGTGGAGAGAACGGCAGAATAGGAACGTAGCCACCAAACGAACCTTGAAAAAGAGGAGAGTGGCCACCAAAACGAAGCCCCAGATTGTAGAGACTATGGAAACCCAAGCTGAGCCCAATCAAGAAAGCACGGAACAGCAGGCAGTTGTTCCAGATGTAACTGCCGCAACTGAAAGTGCACAGGCCTGCAGTCAAAACATTTTTATTGACCCTACTATAGAAAAACTCCAAGAGGAGCTGGCACAGGCTCAGCAGGCAAGAGAAAAATTTGAAGAGGAGATTGTTCCTAAAAAGAAATATCAAGAGTTACAGAAGAAAATGAGGAACATCCATGCATCAGAGGTTGAAGCCTATGATAGGTATCGGAAGGCAGAAGAGAAAGCTGAAGAGGTAAGGAATAAATTAAAAATGTCTTGGAATCAAATGGATACTCTCTGCTCCTTATACACAGATGTTCTAGCTTGTAGATGCCCTACCAAGAATTATGCTTTGTTTATATTAGAAAGATATTTACAGTTGAAAATTAAAGCAGTTAGCGCAGGAAAGTCTATAGAATTAAGCACTGTATATGATTTTGTAAAATGTTGCAAACTTTATGGGGTTAAAGTCCAGCGTCTGCTATGTGATTTTTATTTTCACAATATTATATTGGAATGAAATTGAGAAAAATCCCAACCCTTTTGTGGGTGACATCCAATATCAAGCATTTATTTCATTTGTTGTCAATCAGTTGAAATGGCTCAAGGCCTATAATACTTTTCAGAGCCAAGAAAATGGGTTAGACCTTTGGGTTAGGGGTGAACCAAAACACCCATTACAACTATGGGCTAGGCAGAAGAGTCTAATGACAAAGAAGGGTGTGATCCAAGCATTGGGACCCGTCCACAAAGCAATTGTCTTGGATGGGGTAGAATATTTCCTATCTATCAGAGACTAGGCCTATACAGCAGCGAAAGTCTGATGGAAGATTTCCAATCGGAATATTCAAGACAGAGAGCCATTTAATTATAGAAATTTAGGATTAGTTGTTGACCGCTTGGTTCTCTATAGCAACCTCATCTTGAGGGAAGGCCCATTCTGGCTAGGTTATAGGTTTCGAAGTCCCATTATATGGTATCCTACAACAGACTATAAAGCCATTTATGAGTTACCTGAAAGACATATAGGGCATATCTTTGAAGCTTTAGCTGCAAATCATGGTTTTAGACCTCTTAATGAAAAACCCTCTCCAGCCTATTCTCTAACTGCTTTACATGTAAACTATGGTTTTCATGAGGACATGAAAAAGGGTAAGCAGGAAGGTGTGTTGAGCATTGGAAAAGGTATGAATTCACCATGTATTTTCTCATCTTTTTCCTTTAAACATAACTCTTTTTATTCTAGAAAAGATGATTTATTGGAGGATTACGATAGAATTGCAAAGACTAATGTTTATTGTGAAAATTTACTAAAGATTGCCTTTTATCCTAAAAACAAGAAACAAATGAAGTAAACCATCATTCGAAGGGCAAAGCTAAAGTAGGAGTAACTGTTGTTCCTCCAGCAAAGGACCGTATCCAGACAAGAAGAAGGAAATCAGAATGTATAGCTAAAGGAAGACAGGGAATAGCACTGCTACATCCTAAGAAGACCAAGCACTAGCTAAAAAGAGAAAAGGAGCGAATCCCTCAAGATCTTTCGATCCTGAATGATCGCTGTTCAATCTTATCGTTGTTTCTTGTCTTATCCGTCAAATGGTTATAAAAGGCGGTGCCTTTAGAAATCGAATCGAGAGAAGAATGATTTATGAGTAAACACTCCTTTTGTAACTCTGTAATTTCTTAACTCTCATGATCAAAGAGCGACTGTTGTAAACGCTATTTACGTCTAATTAATACAAGATCTTGTTGTCGTTCCATTTCTTAACTTTGGAGTAAAGCCCAGTGATCTTTCACTGGTGGCTAAGGGCCCAGCCCTGGTGGATCAATCTGATGTTTGTATCATTACCTTTCACTTATTGTTGTGTGACAGTTTGTATTTGTTTTTATTACAGTTTGCAAGTTAATTAGTTTACTGTTGAATTGTCTACTGATATCGGTGTGTTACATTGACGAATTGCATTGTTGTTCCGTTCTAACAAGAATCTTAATTCCGATATCATTTACCTTGTTATGCTTTAACAGAGCTTTGTTGTTCAGTATTTGATGTTCTATTTCAGTTTTTGTTTCATTTTATTGGTGTTCATTTCAGATTGCTGATCAAGAGAGTTTGTTGTCGACAGGATTTGCTGCTTAATAGGATTTTTTGTTTAATAGAATTTTCTATTTTATTCCGTTAGTTAGAGTTTGTTTTTCAGGTTCATTAAATATAATTTTTTGTTCAATTCTTCTAGTTACAGTTTGCTATTCATTTACATTGTTGTTCAATTCCAGGTTTGTTGTTCATTTCAGATTAATTAGTTTACAAATTGCAAAGAGTTTGGTTTTAAGAGTTTGCCTAGTTTACTTTCATTAGTAGCCTTTAAGTTCAATCTCTATTCCCTTTTAATTGCTTTAAGACAGGATTATCAACTGTAAAGAATATTGATTATTGCTACCTATGTTCTCAGATTGATTATCTTGTTTTCGTTTGATTTCAATTCCATCAGTTTCTAAAGGAAAGAGTTATCATTACTGCATCCTTGACTAATGTTTGTTGAATGAATGATTGAATTTTCAAGCATTTAAGTTCATGTCATTATAGTTAGATTTATTTTCCAACCATCCGTTTACTCTTGTATTTAGAACACTATACTACATATTGCAAAGCATTACTCTTAGATTGAATTGCAACCTCAGACAGAGTACACTCTTGAAACAAAAATTCATTCCTAGATTGATAATTAATGTAGGATAAATAAGCATTAAAAAGACACCTTTTATACCTCAAAACTCAACAGCTCCAAAAATCTGCTAGTATACTCATCATTTGTCATAAAGCCTATCTTTAACTCACAAAATTCCTTTGCCCTGTCATTGTAGTATCTTTCAGATATTTACTTGTTCTTGAAAAGTCTCTCAAACTCATCCCACACCAACTCCTCTTCTCAAATGCCTCTAACATTCTTCACATCTTCCCACTAGATATATGATTTCCCTTTAAAAACGAAGGTATTTATCTTGGCTTTCATGTTATTTGAGTACTCATGCAATCTAAAGTACTTCTTCATCCTAAGAAACCATGATTTTGCATCCTATGACACTTATAATACGTACTTATACAGGAATGCAACAAAATACAGATACAAACATCGGCACAAAGATACAACAGAAACAAAACTTCATTTCATTAATATTAAAGAACTGAACTATGCTTACATATAAAATGGAAATAAACTATCTCAGGCGATGTTAGCTTATCTCTAAGAAGAAATGCGGCGGCTACATGCCTATGAATTGTGTTACAATGAGATGGAACGCCAAGAGTTTTTGGGCCCCGTTGGGGAACAAACTTCCCGAGGTTTTAACTTGGTCATATGATCTTCATTTGGACATATGATACCTTGTCGGAAAGATCTCTTTGAGTACCAATTGATTTGTAGTAGGCCCTATCTTATGGAAATGGGCCTACTGTGGACCTAAAAAAACATTGTTTAGGGGTCAAAATAGCTCTAGAAGTTTAGGAACTGAAAAACTGCTAAAAATAGTAAATGTTGCTATAATCAAGGAAACAAATGAAATTGACTCGAAGTCTAGGTGGAATAGGCAAGAGGCCACTAATATCCACCTGGATCAATCCTCCCCTTTAGGAATCAATGGTCCCCATTACATGCAGAGCCTCTATGAGGTGAGGAAATTTCTTTTGAACGTAGTCCCTAGTGAACCACTTGCCCTGGTGAAGGAGTTGGCCTACTTTGACAATTGGATATCGTTGGATCATTTGATGGCAAGTGTTCTTGATTTGTGTCTTCATGGTCCTATCAGTTGTGGCATATTTGATGCATCTTGGGTTGAGCTATGTTGGTGGAAACTACTCAATTACGTTGGATGTGTCCAACAATGGGGGAATTTATGGTTGCAATCAGTCCACATTTAATATTAGCTGTAGGCCAAGGAGTGGTGGAATGTTGATAAGGAATTCTCCCCTAAAGCCTTGGTGATGTTTTACGAACCATATTCGAGTAGGAAAAGTTTGTGGTGGGGCCCAATGAGGCGCTCCTTCTGCAAACGTAACCAAACTTTTTTGCCCACCTAGAACCTGTGTGGCACTCAATGTTGATCATGACGCTACTTGTGCTTAGCATTGGATCGGTCTAATATATCATGGACCTGCTAGAGGATGTGGTGAATGAACTCAATGAAGTTGTTAGCCCTATCAGCTTCGGCTTGGACATGAATCAAATCTACTTGAGTAGTTGCAAATGGTATGGCCACATCAATGGGACATAGTGGTTGGAATCCCAACCCCACCTAAAAGGTGTTGTGCCCAGTTGAATTGTGGAGAGCTTTTTTTTAACTGTGTTGGAAATAGGGGAGGATTTTATCCCATGTGTGTGGATGCTTCAAGTTTTACATGCGCAAAATGTGCATGATCATCATGTTGATGACCATCAGTTTGAGAGTGGAAAGTCATGGAATTAGTGAGCTTGGTATCCAGCATCGACCAAAGGCTTGACCAAAATGTACTCAGGAATTTGTTGTCCCAATTTGATATATTGGATTGTGGGATTCCAAAGTCTACCAACACTAGTTCAGAGAAGATCTTAATGGCCATCTTAGAGAATTTATCGACGACCACAAAAACGAATTCATTTCCATGCTTAATAGAAGGAAGGATCGACATGAAATCCATGGAGATTGATTCCCAAGGCCGACTAGGAGTAGGCATATGAGTATATAAGCCTTTCTTCTTGATGGTCAGTTTGGTAATAGTGTAGGAAATGCAAGATGTGATCTACTTCCCAACATCTTGTTGAAGTTTCAACTAATAAATATACATTTGCAACACTGCCACTATTTTCTCTACTCTGAAATGTCCAGCGCCCAACTGTAATGCACCTCCCAAATAATATTCACATGCTAGCTTGAAGGAAAACAAAGGTGTCTCAAGTGGAATAACAGTGCACCCTGGAGGTGAAAATAAGGAACTTTCTTGCCTTCCAAGAACATATGGTATGTGTTGTTTAATTCTGGATCACTCTTATAAAGATGAGGTCACCCCGAAGTCTCGTGTCCACAAGAGTTGAGAACAGTGGTCGGTGCCATGACCAAAGGTCGACTAAGGTAATCTGCAACATTATTGGTACTACCCTTCTTGTAATTAATGTTCAAATGCAACTGTTGCATGAAGGTGGACCATTTTTATGGTAGTAATTTTGTAAATTTCCTTGTCTATATGAACTATAGGGGTCGGCGGTTTGTGTGGATGACCATTTCCTTCCCCATAATGTAATGCTTCTATTTTCGGCATGCCTACACAATGGAATACATATCTTTGTCATAGGTAGGATACTCTCAAACTCTGTTTGAAAGTGTATAAATGTGATATGCCATTGCTGAGTAAGAATTGCACCAATAGCATATTCAGAGGCATTTATCTCAATCTTAAACAGTTGTTGCAGATCTCGTAATGTGAGCATTGGTGCAGAGTAGATTCGATGCTTCAACTTGGAAAATTCCTTCTATTGGGATTCAAACCAAAATAACTTTGCTTTCACTCCACCCTTAGTGACTTGACTCAAAGGCCAAGTGATATGAAAGAACCCTAACACCAACCTGCAGTAGAAATTGGCAAAACCCAGAAAGTTGCGAAGCTCTGTTAGAGTGGTTTGGGATGGCCAATCCCGAATAACTTGTATCTTGGCTGGTTCCACATTCACACCCCGCTCATCAATGATGTACCCCATATATTGAACGTAGGTCATACCAAAAGTGCATTTCTCCAAATTGTCACATAATTTGTGTTATTGAAAGGTTTGGAGGACCTGTCAAATATGGTGTAGGTGCTCTTTCCAACTCTGGTTGAAGATCAGGTTTTCATCCAAATACACTACCATGAATGAGTTGGTGAAGGATCGTAAGATGTCATCCATCGACCTCATGAATATTGTGGGGCATTCATCAACCTCAAATGCATGACCATACATTAAAAAAGGCCCTCCTTGGATTTGAAGACAGTCTTCCACACATCAGAGGGTTCGATTGGTACCTGGTGATAATCAGACTTCAAGTCAACCTTGCTGAAATATTGTCCCCTTTTAGCTAGTCCAAAAGGTCATCAATCTATGGGATTGGATACCTATTCCTGACACTGATCTTATTCACTGCTTGATAATCAATACAGAGTCTCCAGGTCTCATTCTTCTTTTGTACCAACACGATCGAGATCCCAAGGGGTAATGAACTTGGCTTGATGTGTTGTTTCTGCAACGAATCCTAACTCTTCCTCTTGATTTCATCGTTCTCTAGAACGAAGCATCGATATATCATCCATGGGTAGCGGCGCACCCTGGTTCAGATTGATGAAGTGCTTGACCTGATAGTGTAGGGGTACCCCTGTGGGTGAGGTGAAGATGTACCTGTACTCCTCCACGACCTTGTCCATTTCTTGTTGTCATGCGGAGAAGGCATGTTTGGAGGCCATGGATGTGACCATGAATTTCTTCTTTCCCTAAGGGTGAATCATAAGAAACACAAATTTCCTAGTCTAGGAAATGATCTTACTGCATTTCTTCACAGAGATAAAAAAAGATGGCGGTAGGAGGTGCTACCTTTCATATCCTGTATAATTTATTGTCCAAAGATATAATAATAGTGTGAGGCCTAGAATCATACACACATGACACTTTCACAAGTATGGTTGGCCTAATAATACATCACAAAATTCAAGACGAGCAACATCACACAGTACCTCATCTGTGAAGGGCTTGATGTTGTATATAAAGCGAAACTACTAGTTGGCGCATAGATATAATCCTTGGTGAAGCCACACGATGGTGTATGGTTGCGAGTGTGGTGTGGTCAGTAGGCCCAACCACTTCATGACCTCTACTGAAATGAGGTTCTTTTTCCTTCCAATGTCGATAATGAACTACAATGGAGTGTAGGTTTTAACCCTTACAGAAATGATCTGCAAATGAATTCTTAAAACAAAAAATAAACAATAGCGAGAGCATAAAACACAAAATAGATATACACAAATATTTTCCCTTGGATCTCAAAAATTAGGCTACCAAATTGATTTTTCATTATATTCCTTTCAATGTGACAAAACATATAGATACATGTTGAAGCATCCATAAACCCCAATCCATTAGCCCTAGATTAGAACATAACCATAGTTCCCTTGATCGAATCTAAAAAATACCAGGGATAGAAACCATCATGCAAAAAACCATGTGCAAACCCATGCACAAAACCATAGGTAGGTTTTCCCACCTAATATAGGGTCCAAAAAAAAATTCCTAGGGCACTGTCCTGACCCCTATTAGCCCCCCACTTCATGCCTGGAGCTAATCGTGGAAATAATGTCACACACACCCAGCACAAAGAATCCTTGACCCACATTTATGAGTGGAAGAGCCACTCCTCCTCCTTTGGCTCTTTAGGCTTTATCTTTTGGATTTTGGTGGTGGAAACGGTGGAATTAGACTCCTCACCAATAATATTCTTCCCTTTGTCATTCTCCTTGTCGGGGTATGACTCAGAAATGGAACATGCATCTGATTTGAAAGCCTCTAGCTTGTGAAAAATCTAACCAAGGGATTCTATCTGATCTTGTAATGTACTAAAAAAAATATTGAATCCTTCTACAATTTGCGGAAACAAAATTCGATCACACAATCACATAACAAGTAAGAGAAATAAATAATCTTTCACACAACATAAGATTTATCTGGGGAAAGAAATTGCTCAAAACCCCACTATCTGTATATTGCATATGGTTAATATCATGAAACAATACAATGATTTTTCCCATACTAAGAAAATTTATGCACTTTGCTGATTGTCTCACTTTGATCTAGGCAAAATCGGTCAAATACTTAACAAATTCTTAGTCCTTGTCTGCCCAGCCTTGCTTATGTATTCTTCAAGGAATTGTGGCCCTATTAATTAGGAAAATTTCAAGAATTTCTTGTGCAATCCTTCCAAGGCTTGATCGTGGCCTCATGCATGACCTGTACAATTTTATAATAGTACAAATGATAGTTATCTTCCCTTTAACTAATCAGGTGCTCAGTTTTATGCTCAAAAATAAAAAATAAAAAATTGGCTCGGAACCTGAATGACCGCATAGTGCTCGTCGTTCTGAATCCAGTGCACTTCGTTTCACGAAAAATGGTCGTCGTATGTTCCTAGAAACAAGTTATGTCTGCTTTGCTAAACATGTAAATTTAAAATATATATATATATGACAGTCAGATGCCCAGTCAGCATTCTATACTGTTGACGTGTCATGTTGACTGTGCAAGGTCAAAAAATTTTAATTTTCTTTGGTGAATGGTAAACTGCCAAGTGGCAACACGGCATTGGTCTGTATTCTATGTGACGTGTCGAAGTGTTACTAGTTCGTTTTTATGGCCAACTAGGTGAGGACATGTGGTGCAGCCTAGGGCCACCATGTGCCCCCCTCCCCCCCCCCCAAAGTTGCATTATTGTGTAAAATTGTTGGTCAAATTCCGAGCGAAGGCATCGGGGTTCGACCACGCGACCTCCCGCAACACAAAGCCACGACCTACTGCCTTTGCTACACATTAGTCCTTACATCACATATGTTCCAACTGATATTTACTCTGACCTTAATGCAGAGGTTTAACCTTAAGCCACGAGTTAGTTAACCTTAAACCTCATTCATTATCGCATAATCTTGTTTTAAAATGCAGATTAGTTTAAAACTGCAGTTATCGCTTAACTGCGCTTAACTAGCGATTAAACTCCACTTACCACTAATTACAATTTAATTGGAAGACCCCCATATTTGATGGAAAATACCAGTTCTAGTCATCATTAACTAGTTTTGGGCCTAAAATAGTGGGAAAATTGAAGAGGACGTAAAGTTTGAAATTTTCGACCAATTCAGGCTCAGAAAGAGACTAGATGACCATTTTGAGCCATTCTAGACTCATTGGAGTAGGTTACAGGAGAAAAAGAGCATTTTAAACATGTCAATTTGACAATTTGAGAATAATATAAAGGCCCAAGCCATGGACGCTGGACCAAGGAGATGTAGCCCGGTAGGGGTGATGTTATGAAACCAATTCCAAAAATAGAAGAAAATAGAGATCAATGCCTTAGAAATAAGCCACTTCGATGGGGAAACCTCCTGTACATTACATGTTGTGAAACCGGCTCCAAAAAGAGAAGAAAAGAGATATCAACACCTTAGAAATAAGCCACTTTGAGGGGGCAACCTCCAATATATTACATGAATGAACAATTCTTGGATGATTCAAATTTCAAAACCTCCTTTCTATATATAGGAGTCCATGGGGCTACACTGTAATCCTAGTGGGGCCACAATGTAATCCTAGCCGACCTAACACTAATAATTTAAGGGCATAATAATAACAATATGGGGGTTACAAGGGTACAATAATAACAATAAGGGGGTTACACTAACAACAATAAGGGATTATACTAGTAATATAGGGACCTAACATGCCCCTCTCCTTCAAAAAAGTGTTGTCCTCAACTCTTGAGTAGCTCTGGGTGCTTCTGTATAAAATTCTCATCCTCCCATGTAGAATCTTCAGTGGGTAAGTTCTTCCACTTGATGAGATACTCTGAAATTGATCGATTCCGTAGTTGTCGAGTTCTTGTTTCCGTGACCGCTTCCGGTTCCAATATGATTTTTCCTTCCTCATCAAGTTCTGGAAATATTGTTTGAACTGAATATTTTCACCTATAACCTTCTTTAAGCATGAAACATGGAAAACTGGATGTACTCGCGAAGAAGCAGGAAGCTCCAATTTGTATGCCATAGTACCAATCTTTTGCAACACCTTTTAAGGACCATAGTACTTTGGCGATAATTTATTATCCTTCTTAGCTCGCTTGAGGGACATTTGTTTGTATGGTTGTAGCCGTAAAAATACCCAGTCTCCTACATCAAAACTTCTCTCGTTGCGATGTTGATCTGCCTATTGTTTCATTTGATTTTGTGCCAAATTTAGGTTGTCCTTTAAGAGTTGGAGAACTTCTTGTTGATGCTCGATGTGATCTTCCACTGCTTGAACCTTCTAATTTTCTCTTAAAGATGATGTGATGGATGGTGGATGATATCCATAAAGTGCCATAAATGGGGTCATTTTTGCTGCAGTATGGAAGGAAGTGTTATACCACCATTCACCAAGAGGTAACCACTTGACCCATTGTGTTTGTTTATCAGATACAAAACAACGAAGATATCCTTCCAAACATTTATTTACTATCTCAGTTTGACCATCAGATTGAGGATGATAAGAAGAGCTATGAGCTAATTGAGTACCCAAACAAGAAAATAACTCCGTCCAAAAATTTCCAGTAAAAATGGGATCTCTGTCGCTCACAATAACCCTTGGGTTTCCATGTAGATTTTGAATTGTGTCCATAAATGTAGTAGCAACTGTACTTGCTTTAAATGGATGAGATAATGCACAAAAGTGTGCATACTTGGTAAGTCTATCAACTACCACCATGATGACACCCTTTCCTTCGGACTTAGGTAAACCTGTGATAAAATCCATTGAAATCTCCTCCCAACGTTGACTTGGAATGGATAAAGGTTGTAGAAGTCCTGGGGTCTTAATTGTTTCCACTTTATTCTGCTTGCAAACCAAACATTCCGCCACAAACTTTCGAATATCAGATTTAAGGCCATCCCAAAAAAATTCTTTCTTCACCCTGTGGTAAGTTTTTAAAAATCCTGAGTGTCCTCCTAAAGGAGAAGTGTGCAATTCCAAAAGAATTTTTTGTTTTAGTTGGGAATTATTACAAAGATATAAGCGATCTTTGTACCATAAGGAATCATTTTTCCAACTAAATGTATCAGATGTACTAGGATCTTGCTGCAACTTTTGAATGAGTGTCCACACATCTTCGTCCTTCTTCCATTCATCTCTTGCTTCGGTTATCCAATCTGGTTGGATAATAGAAATGGCACAAAGCAATGCTTCCACCTCTTCATTATTTCTTGAGAGTGCATCTGCAACAACATTTAGCTTCCCTTTTTTGTATATTATTTCAAAGTCATAACCCAACATTTTTGTGACCCATTTTTGCTGCTCTTCTGAAGATAATCTTTGTTCCAAAAAGTGTTTAAGACTATCATGATCAGTTTCTCATAAATAGGTTTATGTAAATACTTTCTTTTGATTAGATGACTTTCAAAAGCAACGAGTCTTCCTTCTTGCATTAAAACAACACCAATTCCATTTCCTAAGGCATCACAGTCCACAATAAAGGTTTTTGTGAAGTCTGGCGTATCTAAGACTGGTGCTAGGCACATTGCCTCTTTAAGATGTTCAAAGGCCTTAGTTGCTTCAGGAGTCCATGAAAATGCATATTTCTTCAATAATGTTGTTAGAGGTGCTGCTACTCTCCGATAATTCTTAACAAACTTGCAATAATACCCTGTTAACCCGAGAAATCCTCGCAACTGCTTTATGGTTGTGGGGAATTTCCATTCCTTAATGGCTTTAATTTTGTTAGGGTCTACTTTAACACCCTCGTGAGATACAATATGACCCAGATATTCCACCTCTTGTACTCCAAAAAAACATTTGGATGTTTTTGCATATAATTGTTTCTCCTGCAATAGTTTGAGCACCCTGTCAACATGTTCAACATGATCCTTCCAAGACCTGCTGTAGATTAGTATATCATCAAAAAATACTAGCACAAATTTTATAAGGAAGGGTTTGAAAATGGAATTCATCAACCCTTGAAATGTAGAAGGTACATTGGTAAGGCCAAAAGGCATGACCAAAAATTCATAATGACCCTCATGAGTTTGAAATGTTGTTTTCAGAATATTTTCAGTCTTCATTCAAATTTGATGATACCCTGAATGAAGATCCAATTTGGTAAAATATATTGCTCCATGTAATTCATCCAATAATTCATCTATCACAGGAATGGGAAATTTATCTTTAATGGTGAGCTTATCGAGCTCCCTATAATCTAGACACATGTGCCATGATCCATCCTTCTTGTGTACCAATACTACAGGAGCAGAGAAAGAACTTTGACTAGGTTGAATTATACCCGCCTCTAACATTTTTGAAATCATACGTTCAATTTCGCTCTTTTGGAAGTAAGGATATCTATAAGGCCTGATGTTTGGAGGAACACTTCCTGGAATCAAATGAATAGCATGATCATAATCACGAATAGGTGGGAGTCCTTTGGGAGTTTCAAACACCTTGGAATGATTGTCCAAGACTTGTTGGAGATCTGCAGAAATAGATGATTTTGATGTTGGAACTTCTAGTGAGCATAATTGTGCAATTATGCCTCATTGTTATTTCTTTAGAAGCTTTGTCATGACATTAGAGCTTATTATCCTTCCCGGCTTCCCTTCAATACCCCGTAATTCGACTTCCTTTCCTTCTGAAAAAAATTTCAAGAAAAGTTCTTGAAAATAAAAAGCTACCGTCCCCAAAGATTGTAACCATTGTACTCCTAGTACAACATCAGCACCTCCCATAGGAATGGAAAGCATTGGACTATTCAATACATATTCCCCCATGGTTAGCTTGATATTATGGCATTTTCCAGAGCAATTTATAGTTCCTCCATTTGCAACCATCACTTGAAATTCTGGTGCTAGATATAGGAAACCATTCAATTCCTTGGCTACCTTATAATGAATAAAATTATGGGTACTACCTGAATCAATCAACACTATTACCTTTTTCTTCTTGATATGTCCTTCTATCTTGAGAGTTTGAGGAGTGGTAATTCTTGCCAATGCATTACATGATATGGTTAGACTCATTTCTTCCTCTTCTTGGGTTGGTTCCTAGTGTATATCCTCTTCTTGTTCATTTTCTTCTTCTCCTTCACAATCTATGTAAAATAATTTCTTCTCAGCACACTTATGACCCTTAGTGTATTTGATATCACAACTATAGCAAAGCCCTTTTGCTCTTTTTTCTTCCAATTGTTGTGGTGTCAACCTTGTAGGTTGTGTAAATCTAGGAGTAGCAACACTTCCCTCTTTATAGAAGTGAGTGGTAGGCTTCCTTGTCACCATAATTTTACATTCAATTTTTCTTGCCAACCTGAATGCCTTCTCTAATGAATCAGGTTCCAAAACACGAAATTCATGTTGGATGTTATCCTTTAAAGTACCTATGAAGATATCAATCTTGTGTTCCTCTGGAATATTAGTTACCCTTATATTTAATTTTTGGAAGTCCTCAATGTGCTCCCCCATTAAACCCTTTTGTTTGAGATTTATCAATTGGCTAAAGAAGGTGTTACTCTTTGTATCCTCATAATGTGCTATCATTTCCTCCGTAAAAATTGACCAAGTGACAATTTTTTTACGGGAGCAAAGCCATCGATACCATACAAATGTATTTTGTTCTAAATGTAAAGTTGCAATGCGTACCTTTTGTGTGTTTTGCACGTTATGGAGATCAAAATATTGCTCCATCTGTAGTATCCATGTTACAGGATCCTTTCCATCAAACTTCCTCATATCCATTTTTGGAATATGGTGGTTCTTCCCGCCAACATTAGATTTTATGAAATCACGATTAACATTTATTTTCTTCTCATCATGAGTTTCCTCTACTATCTTTTCACCGTTAGGAACATTTCTTGTATCAACTTTGTCAAACCTTCCATGTCTACTTTTATATCATTCTTCATGTTTTCCATTTTCTCATCGATCTTAGCTTCCATGTCATCCATCTTAGATTCCATGCCATCCATCTTAGATTCCATGCCAGATTCCATGCCATCTAGCTTAGATAACATGCCATCTATCTTAGATTCCATGCCATTCTTCAAACCATCCATCTTAGATTCCACGCCTTTCTTCAAACCATCCATCTTAGTTTCCAAGCCTTTCTTCAAAACTTCCATGTCATTTTTTGTTTCTCTTCGCGAGAGTGAAATTTGTTGCACTTGCTCTTGTAATTTTGATATGTCATGTTGTCATTCTCATCTTCATGAGTCATAGTAGAGCTTTCTAAAGGCTTAATGGGTGTTGAATTCTTTTTAGGGGCCATTTTAGAATCCAATACTGATATCTATCTTAAAATATTCCCTTGGAATCAATTCAACTTGATTCTTCAAACAAGACTTATGCAATTCGAAAAAATAAAATAAAAAATAAATAAATAAATACACACCTTTTACTTGCTTTTGAGGAGCTAGATATTGAAATCCAATTATCTCTATAATTGCAGATCCTAAATATCTGAAATTATGCCATGTAGTAGCCCTCTGAAGCTTCTTTCAAATGCCATGGGTCTGATCTAATTTGGACTCTTCAAGGAAAAGTTATGTCCAATCTCCCACAATGACCCAATTTTGGATTGGTTCAGTAGATCAAACTTGTACAACTTTCCACGTGTCATTGTTTCCTCCTTTGGCTGTGAAATTGATAGACCGAAAACTACAATCCGTTTACTTGCGACCACTTTTTACAGCATTCCAATCCGATGCTCAGAGAGAGAGCTATGAATATTTTCCCATGATCACCTCTTTGAGATGAAATTCAAAAGCCTCAAAAATCCCTAACTTCCACAAATCATATCTCCGAAAATATTGCGAACCAATATCTAAAATTTTGCAACAATGTTCCTCAGGATTTCCGCTTCGAACTGTAAAAATTTCAGCTTCTGAACCTTCATAGAAAAAAAAATTATTATGAAAATACCACGATGACCTATTTAGGTTAAATTCAAGAGCCTGCAAAATGACCTAACTTGCACATATCATATCTCTAAAAATACTGTGAACCAAGCTCTGAAATTTTGCGACAATGTTCCTTAGCAGTTTGGATTCACACTCTAAAAATTTCAGATTCTGTACCTTTGTAGAAAAAAATTTATAGTGAAAATGCCACGATGACCTGTTTGGAGCAGCAAAACCCTAGAATCTCAAAGCTCTGATACCAAATGTTGTGAAACCAGCTCCAAAAAGAGAAGAAAAGAGATATCAATGCCTTAAAAATAATCCACTTCTAGGGGGCAACCTCCAATACATTACATGAATGAAAAATTCTTGGATGATTCAAATTACAAAACCTCCTTTATATATATAGGATTCCATGGGGCTACAATGTAATCCTAGTGGGGCCACAATGTAATCCTAGCCGACCTAAAAATAATAATTTAAGGGCACAATAATAACAAGATGGGGGTTACAGGGGTACAATAATAACAATAAGGGGGTTACACTAACAACAATAAGGGATTATACTAGTAATATAGGGACGTAACATTACATATATGAACAATTCTTGGATGATACAAATGACAAAACCTCCTTCTATATAGAGGAGTCCATGGGGTCACAATATAATCCTAGCCAACCTAACAATAATAACTTGAGGGCACAATAATAACAATATTGGGGTTGGTATTTAGAATTTATTTAGGAAGAATGAATTTGTGCGTGCTCCTCCTCCTCCACTCTGAAGTAGGGTGTTATCACTCATTAATTTGTGAAACATTTCTTGATAGAGTCATACAAGTCAGTCACCAAATGGATAAGGTATCATAAGCCATTTTAATGTGGTATAGGAAAAAATTTGCATTTTAAGCCTATCCTAAGTTTTATGATCACTTTCATTTATGTCGTTTCAGTCAAATCAATAACATATTGTGTCAGTTTTCATTCCCCGTGCATTCAAAATCAAAAGGGCATATCTGTCAAGTTTTCATATTTTCGTAGTGTTTTACTCAGGAAAACAATAGATTTCGCTACGAAATTGCTTAATAGTTTTGTAGAAAATCTGTCAGATGCTTAACTAAGTTCATTACGAAAATCCATTTTTTTAACCTTGCTTGTCAGAGTTGTATGAGGTGTCATTTTATTATTAGAGAATAAAGCGTAGAGGTCGTTCAAGGTTGTTATGGTATATTTAAATGTACATAACCGTGTTTGATGTCGTCATTACCTTTTTTGGCTTGTATGTGTCATGATTGAAGCTTGAGATGTCAGTTAAAACTATTAAACCTTACCTCAATTAGCCTTTTGTCATATTGTGCTTTATCCTTGCATGTGAGTCGATCCCTGGAGAGCTGCTTCATCGAGCCAAGTAGGTTACTGGTAAATTCGAACTCTGCAGGTGTCATCAGCAAGCGAGGCAGTGAAGACTATAAGGCATCCATGGCTACAAGAAGAAAAACAAATAAGGGTGGCCATTGTCACAGATATGAGCCCATGGACATGAAATTACTCAGTGAAGACCCTACTACCATGGAGGTTTTCAGAAGGACTGGATGCTTGCAATTCTGTCAAAGGTTGCAGGGCTTTCACTTACAATTTTCAAAGGATTTTGCCACCAGTTTCATAGGAATAGCATCAAAGGTTGGAATTATGAACCTTACAGTGACACCAGAGAGCATATCATTAGCTACGAGAATCCCTAGAGGAGGTGAATAGTGGTTTAAAGGTATCAAATTCACAATGCGAGATTGCAAAGATTTTATCAAGCAAGAACATAGTAAATTTGATTTGACAAATGTTATCCCTAGGAGCTTCATGAAGGAGAATTATGCAAATCTGTTGATGGTCATTCAAAAGTATTTTACCTATGAAGGCAGGTTTCACATGGTCTACTCCTATCATTTCAGACTTCTTCTACATTTTGTAGGTAAGAGGTCACTTGACTTGCCTTTCTATTTATACAGAAGTCTAGGGAAAATGTCAGATAAGGTTCAAATCAAGACAGAGGGAAATGAGACATCTCTTTTTCATCATGGTCTAATTACGCTGTTAGTGTTAGAAGAATTAAGGAGGTTAGACAGAGATTGGATTTCTTTCTCTTTCATGAGTGGTTATGAAATTGATGTAGTCACTCCTAAGAAAGCCTCAAAACCTAGAAACACTTCATCACCAATTGTGGCAGAAGAAGTTGAAGAAGAAATTAGATCATCTCCTGCAGAACCAGAACCTTTGTAGGAAACTGACACACCTCAAATAGCACCTACAAAATAGAAGCATACAGTCAGCAAACAAGGCAGAAAGAGATTCACTAGAAGCCAAACATTGGCTAAAGGAAATTTGGAGGATATCCTTCATGCAATTTACATTGAAGAATCACCCATTGTGCAAGCTAAAGACAATGGCGATGGAGGAAGAAAGTTGAAGAAAGGTAAGAGTGCTAAAAAACTAGATTTTGCAGGTGATGATGTTGGTTTCATTTTTCAACCAAGGAAGCCAATGACCGGACATGTAAGGAAGGTCATGGAAAGAAAAGAGTATGAGAAAATCTTTGAAGTTGCCCAGCCAACAAGCATCATAGATTTGTCTCCATCAGTAAAGGAGGAACTGGTTATCAAGCAAAAAAAGGGTAAAGATAAAATAATTGAAAAAACAGAAATAGAATCCCTCAAAGAGCAGCTGAAGGAAGTAGGTAAAGTGATATCAGTTTTGAAGCAAGAGGCAAAGAAGCACGGAGCTAAGAAGGTTCAATTTGAACAGATGAGGAAAACATGGGAGGAACAAGTCACAAGTGTCTTAAAAACTTTGGACAATGCAGAAATGTTGCTAAAATGGACTCAACCATTAAGAGGGGAGGTCAAAAACATTAACAAGATGAACTTGCACTTACAGTCCAAGAAAAGAGCATTAAAATATCAAGTGGAAGATCTTCAGGAGCAGCTGGATTTTATTCAAGTGGAGTTAGAAAATAAAGGGTTGAAGATAAAAGTAGTAGTAGAACCCATTAGCCAATTGATTATAAATGAAGATGAAACACCACAGCAGTAAAAAAATTGAGTTGTAAAAAAATTGAGTTGGAATATGTTTGATGAGGTTCATGAATTACAAAGAACCTAAATTTTACCTCTGGAGATAAATTTTTTGAAGACAATCTTGAACTTAGCAAATTTTGGTTTTTTTGGACAGTTTCGTAGCGTACCTCAGGCTTGAGGCTAAAAAAAAGCTACAAAAATTTCTATAGGTGCATTTTTGCCTTAAAATTCAGTTTTGTCAAGTATTATGGAGGGAGATTAATTGTTCTAAAGGTGTCTTGGCATATTAAAGGTGTTGGAATAGCAAAGGTTTCAAAGAGATAGGTGTCAAAGAGATAGATGGAAAAGCATGTTTTCATACGCTACTAAAACTCGCTACAAAACTGCCTAAACTGCCCTGTTTCGTAGCGAGGAGATTTTTGAAGGGTTGTGAGCATTCCAAAAACACATTAGCCAGCTGGAGACCTCCAACGTGTCAGTGGACCATATCAGCAGAGACTCATTGCTCAGAGGGAGTGTCACACAGCCATCTCATCAGTCAAAATAGTGTTTAAAGTGAAGATTATCCATCCCTAAAAAGTAGGATTATGTTTCATAGATCTAGGGGTGATTTGAAGACATAAAGTGGTGATGAATTATTCCTCGAACATGTGATATCCATTATGTAATTGTTTCACTGTTAGGAGAACCAAATTTAATAAATAGGAGATAGAGTCCTATTAAGAGTTTGTTTTCTTTAAAGGATAGTTGTCATTTTTCTGTTTCAAGTTAGTAGTTTCAGTTATGATAGGTGTCAAAGTTGAATTTGAAGATCTATCTAGCTGGGAAGATCATTTACATTGTAAAGAATGTTTATTTATAGACTAAACATCGAATAGCAAGGGGTTGGAGAATATTGCACCAAATTGCTGCTTGTATGTTTTTGTCCATTATCAGTAATAAACGGTGACATTCTACTTCCAGACCTGAGATTCTCATGAGGTGTTTAATGTGTTGTTGCTATGTATCTTTATTTCTAATCACTTGCAGTGGATTTTATCTCTAATTTCTCATAATTCATATCACTATGCTCTGACTTCCTTTAGGGGTGAAATTACTTTGTTTTCCTTATATTATGTGTGTGAATTATATTGATTAAAGACCTCTATCTGCCTCAACTTCCATGTGAAGAAATATTGTCATTAAAAGTATTGATGTTGACTCCATAGCCCAATGGTAGTAAGCCTTTATTTTTCAACCTGAAATCATACAAAAGCTAAGTTACAATTCATATATTCAAAATCATAAACCCCCTTTTAGAGAGCCCTCTCAAACTAAAGAGGTTAATATTCAGTTAGAAGTGGTTTGAAAGAGTTACACTATGTTGATTGATGAGCAGCCAATCAAGATCAATTTAGTGATAACATTTTGGTGTGTCTGCCGGGAGTCTGAAGACATATTTCCCGAATTTTTTGTGCAAACAGTGAAGCTAAAATCTTGGAGGTAGCAGGAGCTTAGAATTTGTTCGAGGCTACAACTACCTTGGTGACTCCATTACAAATTTTCATGTTTAAAGGTGGCTTCGAGAAGGATATATACAAGGAGAAATACAGATCCTCACCCACCTACCATTGTGGATAATCCAAACAAAATTTCCAGAGGCATTGAAAAAAACTCTTCAAAATCAAGTATTCCATCACACTCAAGAGCTTTGTCCTCTGAAATTTTAAGAAGTCCTGAAGATAAGAAATTTGATGATAAGATCTAGGAAGTCTTGTTTAGGTCTGAGAGTGAAAATGAATCGACTGAGATTGTTATAGACCTACAAAGAAGAGGTATTGATACCTCAACCCTAGTAACCAAAAAAGAAAGAGAAGAATTCTGGGAGGCAGTCACATCAGATTTTCTATTAGAGAGCGAATATTTTGATAAGTTAAACGAATTATACCCTTTTGAATTCTTGCTTAGAATAAAATATAGTATTCCTTTACCTAACTGGAGCTCATTTGTATTTGGACTACAAAGACCAACTACACCACCTCCTAATAGTTCATCTTCAACTACTGTTGTTCCTAGAAATACCACAGTCCCTGTACTGATGGCTGGAAATGTTCCACCTCCACCTCCTTCTGCACCTACTAGATATGCTCCACTTGTTCTCCCAGTTTTTCTTAATTCCATCCTAAGTAAATATTCTGCTAGAATTAAAACCTAGGGGAGTGATGAAGAAATTACAACTGAGGAACATGTAGACCAATTCAATGATTTCATAGACAGAGAGGAGGTAGACAATGAAGATATTAAAATGAGACTATTTGGTCAAAGTTTCACTGGTGAAATTAGAAATTGGTTTAAAGTTCTAGCTCCAGGGAGCTTGCAGAATTGGAATCAATTTGAGGATAGTTTTTTTAGAAAATGGGGGAACAGAACAAACCCCTTACTGAATACAATAGTTTAAAAAGAGTTGTAGATAAAACTATCCAAAATTTATCCAAGATATTTAACAAATTTTATGATTCTATACCTGCTCATCTTAAACCTCCACTAGGAGCTGCTTAATTGTGCTATGCTGAGGCATTTGATTATGATTAATTCACTATTCTGCTTAGATAAAGAGAATCTCCTTCACTAACAGAAATGCAGAATGGTGTTCTGAAAGTAGAAGTAAATATGATAGTAGCCAAGAAGTCTAAGATGGGTAAAACAAAACTAAAATAAGAAGAAAAGCCTTCCACCTCAGATGATAAGTTTGATTCTATGATGAAGACTATGGAAAAACTCATGGATATACTTGCCCTTGGAAATGCTTCTACACCTCCTGCACAAGATGAGCCACAATTTAGAAATCCACAGTTTAGAAGGCCTCGAAATCAGCAAAGACAAAGAGAAAATAGAAATTAGCCTGATCCTCAAGTAAGGCATCATTTTCAGCAAAACTTAATTGATGAAGATGAAACTCAGCCTGAGATTCAAGAGGACTCTATTGACTGCTTAGATAAAAACATGTCTGGAATGTTTTTAACCAAATAAGAGCATGATGAGTCTGATCATGATGTAAATAAGGGTGAGGGACAATCTGACTATCTTAAGGGTTATCAATATGCAATTTTTGAGATGCAGAAGCAATACAATCTCAGAAGTAGAAATTTTCCCATTACTGCAAATAAAACACAGCCAAAGAAGGATGCTCCTAAATTAGCTTACCCTAAAAAGGATGCACCACTTGCTCCTCCTGTCAAAGAGAGTGAAAAGATTACTTATGTTTTTAGTTTGGAGAATGAGATTTCTAAAATCGAGATTCCAGTTCCTTTTGGAGAAACTCTCAAGGTTAATGAGTAAAGAAGCAAAATTGCGAAAATGTTGAATTCTCAACCAGGAGCTTCAGATATCCTTAATGTACAAGAAGACCATCCTACCATCTACTTGGGACCAAGATTGGAAGATGAGTAGAATGAACAAGTAGCTCCTTTCTATGTCAGCCTTAGTATCCATGACATAACCTTACACAATGCCATGTTGGATTCAATGGCTTCTCATAACCTTATGCCTAAGGTGATTATGGATAGGATGGGTTTGGAGATCACTAGGACATACAAGGATTTGTTTTCTTTTGATTCTAAAAGAGTTCAATGCATATGATTGATAAAATAGGTTGTTTTTGGTCTTACACAAGTCCCTGCCAAGACAGTGGTATGGACATTGTGGTGGCAGATATTCCACCCAAGTTTGGCGTGCTCTTATCCAGATCTTAGGCAGCAAAAATCAAAGGCACCATGTAGATAGACTTGACATATGCCACCATTCCTGTTTTTGGTGAGCAAAGAAGACTGTACAGGGAGACTAGGATGGCCTATATGGTAAGCAGCAAGGATAAACCTTAGAATTTTCCCATTTATGTTGTTGAAACTGAATTAGGATCAGCAATTCTTTTCAATGAGCTATCTAATGAAGCAAAAAATGAAAGAAAAGTATAAATTCAAGAAGGAAATTCAGACTTTTCTTGGGAGAGTAAATTTTGTTACAAGGTTCATCCTGAACTTTGTTGAGATTGTCAAAGACATTACCAAGATGTTGAAGAAAGGAGCTGATATTAAATGGATAGTTGAAGCCAAGCAGTCATTTAAAGAAATAAAGAAAGCCCTCACTCAGGCCCCAATATTGATTAGTCCAAATTTTTCAAAGGAATTTCTGGTTTTTACATTTGCATCTGAAAATACCATAGCTGGAGTTTTACTGCAGAAAGGACAGCAAGGTACAGAGAAACCCATTTCATTCTTTAGCAAAACCCTTGCTAACTCAGATCTGAAATATAATATTTTAGAAAAACAGGCATATGCTTTGATCAAAGCCATTAAGGAATTCAGAATCTATATTCTACATTCTCATGTCATAGCATTTGTGCCTAACACTGTGGTGAATGACATCTTGACACAAGTTGATCCTGATGGAAAGAGAGGGAAGTGGATAGCCAATTTGTTGGAGTATGACATAGAAATAAGACCTACAAAATTGGTGAAAGGACAAGAGTTGGCAAAGTTGATGGCACAATCTAATTTTGACTATCTTGACATGAATTTTATTGCAGAAATTTCATAATTGTCAGATGAAGATGAAGAGTTGATTCCTATTGAAGAGAAGTTCATTTTATCTGATTGGTACAGAGACATTGTCTTTGTCTTGCATCATCACAGAGCTCCTGTAGAGTTGACTAAATCAAAAGCAAGATTTATGAAGCTGAAATATCTAAGATATTGCACTATAGATAAGAATATATACTGAAAAGATATTGGTGGCATTCTTTTGAATTGTTTGCTGGAAGAGGAAGCTGAAAAGGTGATTGAAGAGTTTCATAAAGGAGATTGTAGAGGACATCACTATTGGAAGGCCACAGCAAACAAAATTCTCAGGGCAGGGTATTATTAGCCTACCATGTTTAAGGATGTTTACAAGAAGATAGTTGCCTGCCATGAATGTCATATTTTGATGGTAAGAAAAAGCTAGTTCCTTTACCATTGATGCCAATTTATGTTGAGGCACCTTTCCAACAATGGGGGCTGGACTTTATTGGTGAAATACACCCATCATCTTCAGGGTAGCATTGTTGGATCTTGACAACAACAGATTATTTCACTAAGTGGATTGAAGCAATCCCAACAAGGCAGGCAAATGATTCAGTCATCATTCAGTTCTTAGATAATAACATATTGTCTAGGTTTGGTTGTCCTATGAAAATTATTACTGACAATGCACAAGCTTTTAAATCCAAAAGGTTGATTAGTTTTTTTCATCAGTATCATATAACACTTGGACACTCTACTGCTTATTACCCACAGGGTAATGGTCTTGTTGAATCTTCTAATAAAAGCATTGTGAGAATTATCAAGAAGGTACTTCAGGAAAACAAAAGGTCATGGCATCTAAAGTTGAAGTATTCCCTGTGGGATGATAGAGTATGTACAAAAAGATCCATTGGTACTACACCTTATGACTTAGTGTATGGAGCTGAAGTTATTTTTCCCACTTCCTTGGGAGTTCCTGTAATGAAATTGCTGCAAGGACTAGAAGCGGAGCCTGCTACTATTCAGAGGAGGATAAACCAGCTTATGGCTCTGAAGGAAAAAAGGGAGGAGGTATACAATAGTCATCAGTAGTCACAAAACAGAGTAAAGAAGACATTTGACAGGAAGGTCAAAGAAGAAAATTTCCAGATTCGGGATGTGGTGTTGAAGTGGGAAGCCAGAATTGAAGAGAAGGGGAAACATGGAAAGTTTGAAAACATCTGGAAGGGACAATTCATAGTAGTTGCATTCCATGGCAACAACACTTATCTACTTCAGGAGATGGATGGACAACTTTGTGTTGGAGGATCTGCCAATGGCAAGTTTCTAAAGAACTATTCCTCTTAAAATTTTACTGAATTTTCACTCCATTGTATATATTTTGTTTTATTATGCTTTTCTATTAATAAACATAGGTTGATCATCAAACTTGAGCCCGAGGTGAAGGCCATAAGAGTTTGAAGAAGGCTTGGCAAATTTCAGAGTCTTATTTCCAAAAAAGATGGATAGCACTCGAACTACAGGTTCTTTGGTGTACCACAAGGGCACACGATCCCAAATTGAGCCATTGTTATCACTCATCAAGTTGTGAAACATTTCTTGATAGGGTCATATAGGTCAGCAACCAAATGGATAAGGTATCATAAGCCATTTTAATGTGGTATAGAAATTTTTTTGCATTTTAATCCTATCCTAAGTTTTCTAATCACCTTCATTTATGCCATTTCAGTCAAATCAATCACATATTGTGTCAGTTTTCATTCCCCACGCATTCAAAATCAAAAGGGCACATCTGTCAGTTTTTCAGAATTTCGTAGCGTTTTACACAGGAAAACAATAGATTTCACTACGAAACTGCCTAATAGTTTCGTAGCGAATCTGTCAAAGGCTTAACTAATTTCGCTACGAAAATCTGTTTTTTTAACTGGCTTGTCAGAGTTGTATGAGGTGTCATTTTCTAATTATAGAAGTAAGGGTAGAGGTCATTCAAGGTTATTATGGTAAATTCAAATGTACATAACCGTGTTTGATGTCATCATTACCTTTTTTGGCTTGTATGTGTCATGATTGAATCTTGAGGTGTCAGTTAAAACTATTAAACCTTACCTCAATTAGCCTTTTGTCATATTGTGCTTTATCCTTGCATGTGAGTAGTTCCCTGGAGAGTTGCTTCATCGAGCCAAGTAGGTTGCTGGAAAATTCAAACTCTACAGGTGTCATCAACAAGCGAGGCAGTGAAGACTATAAGGCATCCATGGCTACAAGAAGAAAAACAAACAAGGGTTCCCATTGTCACAGGTATGAGCCCATGGACATGAAATTACTCAATGAAGACCCTACTACCATAGATATTTTCAGAAGAACTGGTTGCTTGCAATTCTGCTACAGGTTGCAGGGATTTCACTTACAGGTTTCAAAGGATTTTGCCACAAGTTTCACAGGAACAGCATTAAAGATTGGAATTGTGAACCTTACAGTGACACCAGAGAGCATTTCATCAGCTACAAGAATCCCTAGAGGAGGTGAACAGTGGTTTAAAGGTATCAAATTCACAATGCAAGATTGCAAATATTTTATCAAGAAAGAACACAGTCAAGTTGATTTGACAAATGCTATCCCTAGGAGCTTCATGAAGGAGAATTATGCAAAGCTGTTGATGATCATTCAAAAGTATTTTACCTATGAAGCAGGTTTCACATGGTCTACTCCTATCATCTCAGAATTCTTCTGCATTTTCTAGGTAAGAGGTCACTTGACTTGTCTTTCTATTTATACAGAAGTCTAGGGAAAATTTCTGATAAGTTTCAAATCAAGATAGAGGGAAATGAGACATCTCTTTTTCATCATGGTCTAATCAAGTTGTTAGTGTTAGAAGAATTGAGGAGGTTAGACAGAGATTGGATTTCTTTCTTGTTCATGAGTGGTTATGAAATTGATGTGGTCACTCCTAAGAAAGCCTCAAAACCTAGAAACACTTCATCACCAGCTGTGGTAGAAGAAGTTGAATAAGAAATTAGATCATCTCCTGCAGAACCAGAACCTTTGCAGGAAACTAACACACCTCAAAAAACACCTACAAAACAGAAGCATACAGTCAGCAAACAAGGCAGCAAGAGAGTCACTAGAATCCAAACATTGGCTAAAAGTAATTTGGAGGATTCCTTCATGCAAATTACATTGAAGAGTCACCCATTGTGCAAGCTGAATACATTGAAGATGGAGGAAGAAAGCTGAAGAAAGGTAAGACTGCTAAAAAACTAGATTTTGCAAGTGATGATGCTAGTTTCATTTTTCAACCAAGGAAGCTAATGACCAGACATGCAAGGAAGGTCATGGAAAGCAAAGAGGCTGTGAAAATCAATGAAACTACCCAGCCAACAAGCCTCACATATTTGTCTCCATCAGCAAAGGAGGAACTTCTTATCAGGCAAAGAAAGGGTAAAGAGAAAATAATTGAAAAATCAAAAATAGAAACCCTCAAAGAGCAGCTGAAGGAAGCATGTAAAGAGATAACAGTTTTTAAACAAGAGGAAATGAAGCACAGAGCTGAGAAGGTTCAATTTGAGCAGATGAGGAAAATATGGGAGGAATAAGTCACAAGTGTCTCAAAAAATTTGGACAATGCAGAAATGTTGTTAAAATGGACTCAGACATTAAGAGGGGAGGTTAAACACATTAAGAAGATGAAATTGCGCTTAAAATCTAAGAACAGAGCATTAAAATATCAAGTGGAAGATCTTCAGGAGTAGATGGATTTGATTCGAGTGGAGTTAGAAAATAAAGGGCTGAAGATGAACATGTTGAGATTGCAACAAGATGATGAGCTTAGTGGAAAGAAGTTGCCTTCACTAAGTGGGCCCGCAAGCTATTTTTGGCGCAAAGTCTATTTTTAGACTATCTCTATATTTAGACATATGGATCATGTTCTATAAGTTGCAGGATGCTATTTGTGGATGGTTGGTCAAGTCGGAAATAATATATGGACTTCTGTTTTTAGACATACTGGGCGGAATCTATTTTTAGATTGCCAATCTAAAAATAGATATGTCAAATATTATTAGCTCTTAATAATATTTAGACTCTAAACATTATCTTATTCTCTTGGAGCACTTCAGTTAAGTGCACACATGTGGCACAGGAGCTGACAGAAGGAATTACGCTATTCCTGAGGGTTATGTGGAGCTATTGCATGGATACTTCAATTAGAACTCATGTGACAGAGTTTGGTGGAGTTGATTGAGGAATTTGATGGATTTGTGTTCAATTTAACTAATCTAAACATAGTTGAGCTATTTGTATTCAGTTTAACTAATTGATACAATTAGTGAGAGTGGTGTGAATTAATTATTAATTAATTCACTAATTATAAACTCATTAATCAACTAAAGAATGCATCGGTTAACTTCAGTGCATGGACAGTTTCAGTGGAGACCAGTGCAGAAATAGGTGAAAGAGCAGGTTAACTATCAGTTGTGACTATATTGTTGCTATTTGCAACACACAGATAGGTGGAGAAGCCCATGAGGATTGTGCAGTACAAGCCAGGTGGTTTATCTATTTAATGAAGCCATCCCATAGCATTGATTACGCAATAGAGGTTGGCTATCAAGTGGCAAAATATTGGAGCATGTGTTTTGCTAGATCTAGCTTGATAGTGTGTAGCAATTGAGGGTGTGCATGAGAGCTTGTGAGGAGCTTTGTACTATGATTGTTACATGATCTCCATGACATATAATATACAGATAGTTGGGGTTTTCAGCTTTAAGCTTTCCCATTAAATGTTGTGTTCATATGTGTGATTGTTTGTGGTTTTAATGTATGCATGCAATTGATTTTATTTCCGCATGTGATGATCAATGGTAGAAGAGATTCTGTATTATGCATGAAGCTAAAATAGTGTGTGATAAGGAGAATCTCGGTGAATAATATATCAGTTATTCAAATTTCTACATGGTATCAGAGGGATATTGATCATTGGAGAAATTGCAAAACATTGAAGCGGTTGAGTTTTGTGCTGGTGGAATTCGAATTTGCGACGGTGTTTCTTGGTGTATCGGGGTGAGATGTCTTTCCACACGGATTGTGATTGAGTATGCCCTTGAGAGGCAGCTGAATATATTGCATGGAAGGACAGGATGGAGGCGGTGCTGGATGACAATGGGTTGAAGGAGTTCATAGATGCAGAAATTCCAAAGCCTACTTCTAGTGATGCTGCCAAACTTGACGCATGGAAAAAGAAGACAGCAAAGTGTCGAAGGATTCTGTTGGAGGGTGTGAAGGATCACATAGTATCCAGCCTTCATGGTAAGTCTTCTCCATTCTTGATGTGGAAAGCTTTGACAGATTTATTTCAAAGCAAGAGCGATCAGAGGAAGTTGGCGCTCAAGCATAAACTTAGAAACATAAAAATGGAGAAAGGCGACAGTATGCCCAAGTACCTCACGAAGTTCATCTAATGCAGGGATAAGTTGGGAAGTGTGGGGGTGACTATTGATGATGAGGACTTGGTGAGCTTGGCTCTCCTTGGGCTTCCGAAGAGTTGGCACTCCTATCAGGACTCTGTCAATGGTCAGGAGAAATTGCTAGGATGGGAGCGACTTTGGTCGGATCTTGTGCAAGAGGAGATAAGGCAAAGTACTAGGGACGGATCTTCATCAAAGAACTCTG
The DNA here is from genome assembly GCA_034641835.2 of Pinus albicaulis. Lineage (NCBI taxonomy): Eukaryota > Viridiplantae > Streptophyta > Pinopsida > Pinales > Pinaceae > Pinus > Pinus albicaulis. The sequence goes on from MU968381.1 coordinate 8,949,991, forward strand.
ATGAAGAGAATTTCACTTTGGCTACCAAAGCAAAGAAGGGGAAGAGAAAGAAAGCTTCTCAATCTGGTGCGAAAGGCAAGAAGCAGGACATGTCCAAGGTGAAGTGCTTTCATTGTCACCAACACGGACATTACGCCATAAATTGTCCACATAAGAAGAAAAATAAGCAGGCTGCTGGGACTGCATCTGGAGAGGCCTTAGCCTCACAGTTTGAGTTATATTTTTCACTGATCGCATGCTTGGTCTCAAGTATGATGGGTTCAGTGTGGTTTCTGGACAGTGGTGCATCTTTTCACATGACAGGAGATCGAGATTTGTTTGCTGATCTGGATGAGAAAGATCTTGGAGTGCACATCGAGATGGGCGATGATGGTAGATACAGTGCGACCGGTATCAATACCATTTCCTTTGAGAGGGATTCTGGTAAACCCTTCTTATTAAAGGAAGTGATGCATGTTCCAGGATTGAAGAAGAATCTTATCTCTGTGGCGATGTTAGAAGACAAGGGATATGATGTTGTCTTCAGCGAGGGAAAGGCTTTCCTGCGCAGTAAGGAAACTGGTGAGACCCAAAGGATAGGGGTTCGAGTTAAGAACCTTTATCAATTGCAAGTAGATGGCTGCACAGCAATGGTAGGCAACGTAGAAGGAGTGGTGAGCTGGGATAATGGCGAGTTGTGGCACCAGAGATTGGGCCACCTTCACCATGGAGCTTTGAAGATACTGCAGAAAATTTCTACTGGGCTTCCTAAGGGTACTCTTGCATAGTCAGATCAGTGCAAGGGATGTACCTTGGGAAAATTTGTGAAAGCCACCTTTCACGAGAAGGATAGTTGTGCCATGACGATCCTTGAGAGAATTCACACAGACGTGTGTGGACCTTTCTCAACAACTTTGACAGCAAAGCACAGGTATTATGTGATATTTGTTGATGATTTTTCTCATAAGTGTTGGATCTTCTTCATGCGGAAGAAGAGTGAGACATACTCAAAGTTCTGTGAGTTCAAGGCACTGGTTGAGAAAAAATCGGGGAAGCAAGTGAAGGCTCTTAGGAGCGACAATGGTGGTGAATTCATCTCTAGAGAATTCAAGGACTTTTGCAGCGCAGAAGGAATTCGAAGAGAGCTCATAGCACCTCATAACCCACAGCAGAACTGGGTTGTTGAGCGGAAGAACAGAACGATCGTGGGTGCTGCACGGGTGATGCTGCATGATCAGGGCCTTCCCATACACTTGTGGGCTGAGGCATGCAATACTGCAGTATATGTGCAGAACCATTGTCCTCACAGGATACTTGGCATGAGTACACCCGAGGAGGCATTTTCTGGTAAGAGGCCTAATATTTACCATTTGAGGATTTTTGGTTCACCTGTTTACATTCATGTGACGAAGGATGCTAGGAAGAAGCTGGAGCCGACTGCAGAGGTTGGGATATTTTGGGGTACACTGATACACCCCACAACTATAGTGTATATTTTCCAGATAGTCGCAAGACTGTTGTGCGACGGGATATCAAATTTCATGAGGAGAAAGCCATAAAGTGTTCGCTTGAGAGGGAGCCACACTTGCATGTAGATGAGGAGCTATTATTTCCTAAGGATGAGCTTCAGGATGTGGATCATCCACAAGAGGAGGTTCATGGAGTGGAAGAGACCATTCAAGCAGCGCTAACCATTAGAGGGCGGAAGCGCACTATAGAAGCTAAGCGACTGGCTCAAGATGCAGAGAAGGTTGTAGGAGCACCAATATCACAGCGCAGACAGAGACAGTCACCTGACCAGTATACTGGATACATGCTCTTATGAGTAAGTGTATCGTGACAGAGCCATCCTCTTTCGAGGAAGCTGTGGAGGACCCCGCATGGGTAGATGCCATGGTGGAAGAGTATGATTCGATTGTCAAAAACAGTGCATGGGAGATTGTCCCAAGGCCGGAGGAAATCGGTGATGGGTTGAGATGGATCTACAGAATTAGACAGGGGCGGTGATGGGAGTGTGGAGAAGTACAAGGCAAGATTTTTTTTTTGCTGAGGCTTTTCACGAGATTGAGGGGTCGATTATGAGGAGACCTTTGCACTGTCGCAAGGTATTCTTCATACGGACGATTTCTTGCTCTCTTTCGGTGCGGATAAATTGCTTTATTCATGAGATGGATGTGAAAACTGCGTTCCTCAACAAATTCATTGAGGAGAGTGTTTTTAGAGCAGCCCGAAGGTTCGAGATCTTCACCAGCAGTCGCATGTGTGCGAGCTCGAAAGAGCATTGTGAAACAGGCTTTAGTGCTTGGTACACACGGATAGACAGTTATTTCATCGGACTTGGATTCTCCAAGAGTGAGGCGGATCCGAACCTATACCAGATTGTGGTGGAGGGTAAGTTGTTGATCATTGTACTTTATGTAGAAGATTTGATTTTGACAGGTGATGAGCTTTTGATACTCTCATGCAAGGAGGATCTTGCAAAAGAGTTTGACATGAAGGACTTGGGCCTCCTTCATTATTTCATGGGATTGGAAATTTGGCAGCGCAGTGATGGACTATTTGTTTCTCAAGGAAAGTATTCCCGGGAGATACTGGAGAAGTTCAACATACATGGCTGCAAGCCTGTTGATACTCCTCTTCCTGGTGGATGGAGGAAGGAGGATGCTACTTCGGCTGAGGTAGTGGATGCCACTGTTTATCAACAGTTGGTGGGGTCACTTATGTATCTAGTCAATACACGACCCGACATATGCTATGTTGTGAACCAGCTTTCACAAGCTATGGTTAAGCCAACCAAGCTCTTCTAGAAGGCAGAAAATCATGTATTGAGATATCTCAGAGGCACATCGGGATATGGATTATGGTACAGACAGTCGGATGAGGTGAGGCTATGTGGCTTCATAGATGCAGATTGGGCAGGGAGCCCAACGGACAGAAAGAGCACATATGGAGGGATTTTCAGTATCGGGTTGACAGCAGTTTCTTAGTACAATAGGAAGCAGAGATCCATGGCACTCAGTTCAGCAAAGGCCGAGTATATGGCAGCGAGTTTGGCTGCATACGAGGCTATATGGATGAGGAAGATCCTGGTCGAGTTGTTCGGTTAACACTTGGATCCTACTGTGATTTATTGTGATAATCAAAGTTGCATCAAACTCTCAGTTAATCCAGTATTTCATGATAGATCTAAACACATTGACATCCGATATCATCATATCAGAGATTATGTGCAGCGGAAGATCATGTTACTTTCATACATTCCCGCGGAGGATCAGGATGCTGATATCTTGACGAAGTCACCGGAGGCAAATTCGGGCTACACGGGGCGGGATAGGGGATTTGGAGATAATCCTTATCTTGTTGAGGAGGAATGTTGAGATTACTAACAAGATGATGAGCTTAGTGGAAAGAGTCGCCTTCACTAAGTGGGCCCGCAGGCTATTTTTGGCGCAAGTCTATTTTTAGACTATGTCTATTTTTAAACATGTCGCTCATATTCTATGAGTTGCAGGATGCTATTTGTGGATGGTTGGTCAAGTTGGAAAAATAGATGGACTTCTATTTTTAGACATATTGGGCGGAATCTATTTTTAGATTGCCGGTCTAAAAATAGATATGTCGAATATTATTAGCTCTTAATAATATTTGGACTATAAACATTATCTTATTCTCTTGGAGCACTTCAGTTAAGTGCACAGATGTGGCACAGGAGCTGACGGAAGGAATTACGCTATTCCTGAGGGTTAAGTGGAGCTATTGCATGGATACTTCAGTTAGAACTCATGTGACAGAGTTTGGTGGAGTTGATTGAGGAAGTTAGTGGAGTTGTATTCAGTTTAACTAATCTAAACATAGTTGAGCTATTTGTATTCGGTTTAACTAATTGATACAATTAGTGAGAGTGGTGTGAATTAATTATTAATTAATTCACTAATTATAAACTCATTAATCAACTAAAGAATGCATCAGTTAACTTTAGTGCATGGAAAGTTTCAGTGGAGACCAGTGCAGAAATAGGTGAAAGAGCAAGCTAACTACCAGTTGTGACTATACAGTTGCTATTTGCAACACACAGATAGGTGGAGAAGCCCATGAGGATTGCGCAGTACTAGCCAGGTGGTTTATGTTATTTAATGAGCCATCCCATAGCATTGATTACGCAATAGAGGCTGGCTATCAAGTGGCAAAAGATTGGAGCATGTGTTTTGCTAGATCTAGCTTGATAGTGTGTAGCAATTGGAGGTGGTGCTAAGAGCTTGTGAGGAGATTTGTACTATGATTGTTACATGATCTCCATGACATATAATATTCAGATAGTTGGGGGTTTTCAGCTTTAATCTTTCCCTTTAAATATTGTGTTCATATGTGTGATTGTTTGTGGTTTTAATGTGTGCATGCAATTGATTTTAATTTCCACATGTAATGATCAATGGTAGAAGAGATTTTGTATTATGCATGAAGCTAAAATAGTGTGTGATCAGGAGAATCTCAGTGAATAATATATCAGTTATTCAAATTTCTACAGAACATGGTAGAAGAACCCATCAGCCAATTGATTATAAATGAAGATGAAACACCATAGCAGTAAAAAATTGAGTTGGAATATGTTTGATGAGGTTCATGACTTACAAAGAACCTAAATTTTACCTCTGGAGATAAATTTTTGAAGACAATCTTGAACTCAGCAAATTCTGGTTTTTTTGGATAGTTTCATAGTACCTCAAGCTTGAGGCCAAAAAAATGCTACGAAAATTTCTGTAGGTGCATTTTTGCCTTAAAATTCAGTTTTGTCAAGTATTATGGAGGGAGATTGATTGTTTTCAAGGTTTCTTGTCACAGTAAAGGTGTTGGAACAACAAAGGTGTCAAAGGGATAGATGGAAAATCAAGTTTTCATACGCTACTAAAACTCGCTACGAAACTGCCTAAACTCCCTTGTTTCGTAGCGAGGAGATTTTTGAAGGGTTTTGAGCATTCCAACGGCACATTAGCTAGTTGGAGACCTCCAGCATGTTAGTGGACCATATCAGCAGAGACTCATTTCTCAAAGGGAGTGTTACACATCCAGCTCATCAATCAAAATAGTGTTAAAGTGAAGGTTATCCATCCCTAAAAAGTAGGATTATGTTCCATAGATCTAGGGGTGTTTTGAAGATGTAAAGTGGTGATGAATTATCCCTCGAGCATGTGATATCCATTATGTAATTGTTTCTCTGTTAGGAGAACCGAATGTAATAAATAGGAGATAGAGTCCTATTAGGTGTCCTTTTTCTGTTTCAAGTTAGTAGTTTCATTTATGATAGGTGTCAGAGTAGAATTCAAAGAACTAGCTAGCTAGGCAGATCATCTATATTGTAAAGAATGTATTTTTATAGACTAAACATTGAAGAGAAAAGGGTTGGAGAATATTGAACCAAATTGTTGCTTGTATGCTTTTTTCCATTATCAGTAATATACAGTGACATTCTACTTCCAGACCTAAGATTCTCATGAGGTGTTTAATGTGTTGTTGCTATGTATTTTTATGTCTAATCACTTGCAGTGGATTTTTATCTCTAATTACTCAAAATTCATACTATTATGCTCTGACTTCCTTTAGGGGTGAAATTACCGTGTTTTCCTTATATTGTGTGTGTGAACTATCTTGATTAAAGACCTCTATCTGCCTCACCTTCCATGTGAAGAAATACTATCATTAAAAGTATTGATGTTGACTACATAGCCCAATGGTAGTAAGCCTTCATTTTTCAACCTGAAATCATACAGAAACTAAGTTACAATTCATAGAGTTATCCATCTAGTATTATCCTTATTCAAAATCATAAACCCCCTTTGAGAGAGCCCTCTCAAACTAAAGAGGTTAGTCTTTAGTTAGAAATGGTTTGAAAGATTTAAATTGATTTGATTGATGAGCAGCCAATAAAGATCATTTTTTTGATAACATAGGTTAAGCCTCCTGGCTAGGGTTAGGGTTTCAGCCGGCGCAAAGCTTCAACACTGGACGCTCGCATCTACTACAGCTGCTCCGTTATCGACTCTGTAACCATCCAGGGAGGTCTATGTCAGGTTCGTTGCTGACCGTTTGGAGTGTTTAATGGTTTGGCATATTCTCCTGCTGCCAGCTATGGACGAGGAACTTGTAGATTATACCACGGATCCCTATGAAGGGGTATCGATCTAGACATATTCGCCGCACCCCATGCCACTTAGCAGCCCGTTTTCACTCCAAATCCCCTCTGCATCTTGTGATGTTCCCTATTTTCCTCCGCCCTCCACCCTCACATTCTTCAAACACCCATCTCTAGACCTACCTCTCACTTCTGAATCCTCTCCTTTCTCAATGTCCGACCTACCCCCCATCTTTCTCGACTCATCTTTGCCACTGAATTCTGCCCCTTTCTCCCTGGCAACTCTACATTTCCTATCTACCTACCTTTAGGACACTCCCATGCTACCTCAACATGTTTTAGAAGTGATGCCCCCTCCTAGATCTGAAGGCTTGTCGTCCTTCGTCCCTCCCGACATCCCCATCTCGCGATCCCAACCTCTATCTTCTGGATGCTTTGCGACACCTCCCATCGGACCATCGGTGGAAGAGTCTGATCAAATTTAGCTGCCGATTATGGGCTTGACAGTGGAACAGGCACCTCAGGCCCTTATACAGCTCCCAAAGGCGTCAAGAGATCCAAGTGCATCAAGCGGGGAGCCAAGAACTTGGACCTCGTACTTGGGGACGGTCTTCATTTGGGGGAATTTATGGACATGGAAAATAGGGTACTGGTCGGCATGTCCACGGTCAGAAATACAATCTGGGCTACCTCCATCTATGGCTCAATGAGATCTAGGGATTGATCATGGTGGATCTACCAATGGTTGTTACCCTCCCTCGGGGTTGGTTTTCCCTTCGATTTCATCGTGTGGAGCAAGTGTCATGGGTATTATCCAAACCTTTACACATTAAACCAGCCCCAATTATGCTTAAGAGATGGAACCCTCTTTTCAATCCAGAATGCCAACAACTCAAAGATGGGATGATTTGGGTGCAACTCCCCGGTCTTCCTCTCCATTTCTGGTCAAAGGACATTCTGAAGTATATCGGCAACTCACTTGGCACTTTCTTGGACTATGACAAATCCTTTTTGTCTTCTGGAAATATGACCATGGCTTGGATTCTAGTTCACCTGGACACTCGATAAGGCTTGGAGGAGGCCATTACTCCGCGATGGAGGCAATTTGTTCGAGTATAGACCCTGCATTATGAAGGAGTGTCTTTCCATTGTCGATGATGCCACACGGTCGTTCACCTCTATAAGGAATGTCCCCTCCTCCCTCATCCAAAAGAGCCTGCTATACCTGATGGCACTCCGTGGGTGCCGCCCCGATTGCTCCTCCTCCTCCAGAGAAATCAGTTGATCGCAAGGGGAAGTAATTTTCTCCAAGGACCAAGACCACGCCTGCTCCACCTCGACCACCATCTCCTCGGATGACCCGTGCTCAAGCAATGGCTGCCAAAATATCTTCGGGTACATCTCTCTCTACCCCCCTTGATTTACATTTACTATCATCTGTTACATATTCTATTGCAATTCACTCATCTCCTACTTCTATGCCTCACTTCTCCCCTCTCCATATATCCTACCTTGCATCCCTATCACAACCCACAATATCTGACTTTCCCCCCTCCATCCCCGACAATCCCACCACTGATCCTTCTCCTAAGTCATCATCTGAGTCTCGGGGTAGCCATTCCTATATTCTACAATCCCTATCCCACCTATCATCTGGAGCATCTGGAGGTCTAGGCATACTTCCCACCCTTCAACCTAAACAGGGCCGGTTTCATCACTCATACATATCCAAGGCCATTAGACAAGTTGGCTAGGAAGTAGGTGGTGGTAAACAAAACACACTCAATCGGGTCCTTAGAGCATGGATGACCCATCCCCTCGTTACCTCATGAATATTATCTCTTACAATTTTTGCAGACTGGCCAGCTCTGATAAAAATCTGGCCCCTAGGAGGCTACTGAACTGCAATCTGGTTGACATCATTTTTCTTCAGGAAACCCTTGGAAATTATGAACATGTTACCATCTCACTGTCCACCATCTTTCGAGGTTGTACCTTCTATGCCATCGATGCTCGGGGTCGATCTAGTGGTATTTCTCCTGGTATAAACCCCCATACCATCAAGTTACTCAATCTCTGGGGTGGGGAGGGTTTCATGGGCGCAAATGCATACTTTATTGAACTTGGCCGAGAATATAGACTAATGAATATATATGGTCCCTGTAATGCCCGCCTTTCATTATGGGAAAACCTTCTCAATTGATCATTCATGTCTGCACATAATCTCATCCTTGGAGGTGACCTGAATTTCTCTCTAGGCCTTGCGGAATCATGGGGTCCCCTAGCCCAATTCGAGCCACTCTCTAAATCAATTTCTTACCTCATTTAGGATCACCACCTTATTGACATTCCTATGCCGCATAAGCCACCTACTTAGAGCAACCGCAGAGTAGGAGAGGCCCTTTTGGCCTATAGACTGGATTGCTTCCTCCTACACAAATCATTGGTGAATAATGCTCCACTATATCGACAATGGGTGGGATCTGGGGGCTTATAGGACCATTCCCCCATTTATCTGGAACTAGCCCCTGAACGTCACAAACCCAATAGTCCTTTCAAATTTAATGCTACATGGTTATCACATCTGGAATACATCAACCTGGTCCCACACTATTGGTGCTCCCACCCCCTGGCTCCCGAATCATCCCCCTCTACATCCTTCTTTGCCAGGATGATTGAAATCAAGAAACTAACCAAGACCTGGGTAAAAAAACAGAAAACTAAATATTAATATACCCTCAGAAATGTTGAATCAGAGATTGCATCATTAGGAATAGACTTGGTTGAGGGAACTGTCTCTGAAGCTACCAGATCTCATCTCATTCATCTAGAAGCAGATAAGGCTCAGACTCTCAAAGATCGTGAGGAAAATTGGAGCCTTGGAAGCAGAGCCACTTGGTTGAGGGCAGGTGATGAGAACACAAAAAATCTCCTCTAATTTGCTAATGGGCGGAAAGCCATCAATGCACTCCAGACTTTGGAGGATGAACAGGGGAAATGGCTCATACTTTCCATCAATTGGCTAACATAATGTTGAAACATTTCTGTAATCTCTACAAGGCTCCACCCATTTCAAATTTGGTAGAGATTATAAAAGTTGTCGGATTATTCCCAAGGTTAGTTGATCAAGATGATGAGGCAAACCTGACCCGCCCTGTCTCCATGGAAGAACTCTGGGACACTTTAAAATGGTTTCATAAAGACAAAAGCTCTGGACCAAATGGTTTGCCAATTGAATTCTACTTGTTTTTTTTTAGATCCTTGGACAATACATCCTTAATATAACTAAATAATTTTTTACGATGGGTAAACTATATGATGCCTTCAATGCCACTTTCATTGCCCTAATCCCCAAATCTGACACTCCTCGGCTATTCTTTGATTATAGACCTATTTATCTCTGCAATTGCATCTATAAGATCATCGCCAAAATTATATCCAACCGCATCAAACCCATTCTCTCAGATCACATCTCACCTGAACAATTTTCTTTTCTCCACCTCTGTTAGATCCACGAGGCCATTGGAATAGCACAAGAGGCTCTCCACACTATCAAAAGCAAAAATCTCAAGAGAATCATCCTCAAGATAGACCTTGCAAAAGCTTTCGATCACTCCAATTGGTTCTACATCTGAATGATACTCACTCACCTGGGTTTCCCCATCAGTTTCATCAATTGGATCATGTGTTGTATCACTAACGTATCCTTCAGTGTCCTCATTAATGGATCTGCCTCTCCATTTTTTCATTCAAAAATAGAGCTTTTCCAGGGATGCCCTTTATCTCCTCTCCTTTTCCTACTCATTATGGAGGCCTTAAGTTGTTTAATATCCAAGGAAAAGATGCAGGGCTGATTCCAGGGCGTCAAGATAACGAAGGGTTGCATTCTCACCCACCTCCTCTTGTGGATGATGTTCTTATCCTCCTTAATGGATCCATTGGAGACTCCTTATCTTTCTCAGCAGCTTTGGAATCCTTCAGTATTTCCACTAGAATGGTGTGCAATGCACACAAATCAACCATATTATCTTTTGGTTGCTCACAACAGGAGAGGGCCTTGGCTTTGAACAAATACACATTTACAATAATTGACCCTCGGGATGGTTTAAAGTACCTGATCTTTTAGTTAAAACCTTCTGATTACTACATTCTTGATTGGTCCTGGCTCATTTCCAAATTGGAGAAGCATATTTTCAGTTGGTACCACAGATGGTTATCCAGGGCTGGGAGACTCACTCTGATAAAATCAGTATTGGAAGACACCCCCGTATATTGGATGTCATTAGCATGGATTCCTGATGCTATCATTGCTAGAATTCAACAATTATGCAGCAGATTTCTTTGGAGAGGGAACAGGGATGGCCACACTTTACCTGGACAAGGTGGGATAGAATCACATTACCAAAGAAATGGGGTGGATGGGGTATAAAGAACCTGGAAATTTTTTCTAAGGCACTTGTGGCAAAGTTGGGATGGTCGAATATGACATCTAGGAATCTATGGACTCAGGGGTTTTATCAGAAATACATTAGCCCCATGAACCTCATCGATTGGATCAGATCTCCAACTTGGAACCATAGGAACATATCCACTATATGAAATACAGTTCTATCCTCCTTGCCGCATATACAGAACAGACTCACTTGGTGCATCAGATCGAGGAATCAAGCCAGGATAGGAATTGACCCATGGTCAGGGAGTGGGAATGCATATCTACTCCCACGGGAGCTCATCAACCATATAATAGATGCAGGCATCCACTTCATATCACAAATTGCAGATCCCTAAACCTTGACACTTTACCTGCAGGGGTGGAAATCAACAGAACTACTTGGAATACCTGCTCCTCTGCATCAATCATGGTTGGCCTACACCGCAAAACAATCTGGATCGTACATCCACATTGTCCCCAGGCATGATGAATTGATTTGGTATTATGAAAAACATGGGCAATACACACCCAAAGAATGATATACATTCATCTTCTCAAATCAATACCCTCAGCAGATTATCTGGTGGTGGAAAAGCTTATGGAAACTTAAAGCCTTGCCACATACAATATTATTCATGTGGTGTATCCTTAACAACATTGCACCAACTATGGACAATCTACACAAGCGATCCATATAGGGCCCATCATGGTGCACTCTCTATCGCTCGAACTCTGAATCATGTGATCATTTGTTTCTGCATTGTAACTCTGCCATGGCATTGTGTACTATGATCCTATCTATGCTACACATCAATGTACAGTGGACAAGTCCAAAACTCTCAACTGCATGGCAGAGCTAGTGGTACACTGCCACTCCACAAAAAGCGTGAAATTTTCCACTTCTCATCATATGGGGGATCTGGTTAAACAGGAACAGCTCTATATTTCAATACAGGCCTCCTCATTGGCAATCCACCACATCTCTTATCATAGCCACCTACAACATCATCCCTGATGATGACCCCCCACGCATTCCTCACTCCATAGTCCCTGAAGTCATTGATTTCGATCATCCATGGGCATATTTCAACAAATCAACTCAACCTCAGGGCTGTGGGGGCAGCGCCGTCCTTCACCTCAACCAACACCACTTCTACAAAATCAAGATGAGACTGGGCCCTGGGACTAACAATTATGCCTGACTCTCCACTCTCTGCCACCTTCTATAGTTTGAATTAGAGCATGAATGTCATCACCTTCAAATCTCTGGAGACTCAAAAATCATCATAAATTGGTTCAATCAGTCTTTCATATGTCACGTGCACACATTGTGGAGTATATTGGAGGATATTTGGCTTATTAAATCTAAATTTACATTCATTACTTTTCAACATATTTACAGGGATCACAACCACATTTCTGACGGTCTATCCAAGGAGGCAGTGGTCCAACATCGAGGGTTATGCCATCTAGAAGAACAAAATGACCAACAACAATACAGGACCGTATATATGGACAAACATGGCCGTTTTTATTATTTTATTTATTGTATATATTTTTACTACTAAAACTGTACACCCACTGGGTGCATTTTGATGAAATATATTTTTTGAGTGACCACGATCACAAAGACAGAATATGCATATGCATATACAACATGTAATTTTCAACTATAATGAAAATTATGATTTTTCCATGGGAAAAAAAACAATATTGGGGTTACAGGCACTAACAATAATAAGGGACCACATTAGTAATATAGGGACCTAACATGCCCCTCTCCTTCAAAAAAGTGTTGTCCTCAATGCTTGAGTAGCTCTAGGTGCTTCTGTATAAAATTCTCATCCTCCCCTATAGAATATTCAGTGGGTAATTTCTTCCACTTGATGAGATACTATGCAATTGATCGATTTCATAGTTGTCGAGTTCTTGTTTTTGTGACTGCTTCAGGTTCCAATATGATTTTTCCTTCCTCATAAAGTTCTAGCAATATTATTTGAACTGGAACTTCTTCACCTATAACCTTCTTTAAGCACAAAACATGGAAAACTGGATGCACTCATGAAGAAGAAGGAAGCTCCAATTTGTATGCCATAGTACCAATCTTTTGAAACACCTTGTAAGTACCATAGTACTTTGGCGATAATTTATTATTCTTTTTAGCTTGCTTGAAGGACATTTGTTTGTATGGTTGTAGCCGTAAAAACACCTAGTCTCCTACATCAAAACTTCTCTTGTTGTGATGTTGATCTGCCTGTTCTTTCATTCGATTTTGTGCCAAATTTAGGTTATCCTTTAAGAGTTTGAGAACTTCTTGTTGATGCTTGATGTGATCTTCCACTGCTTGAACCTTAGAATTTTCTCTTAAATATGATGTGATGGACGGTGGATGATATCCATAAAGTGACATAAATGGGGTCATTTTTGCTGTAGTATGGAAGGAAGTGTTATACCACCATTCAGTGAGACGTAACCACTTGACCCATCGTATTTTTTTATCAGATACAAAACAAAAAAAATATATCCTTCCAAACATTTTATTCACTATCTCAGTTTGACCATCGGATTGAGGATGATAAGATGAGCTATGAGCTAGTTGAGTACTGAAACAAGAAAATAATTCCATCCAAAAATTTGTAGAAATTTTAATACAATTATGTATTTTCGGATTCTCCTAATCTAACAATTATATGCCACTGTGTAATATCCCAGATTGGGAGCTGTTAGCAAAGCATGACTGGAAAACGCATTTTCTAGTAATGGCTGCTACAGAAATGAAAACCAGCACTTGGATCCCTTAGATATGAGTATCTAAGTCCTAAATCCAAGAGGGCATCAAAAATAAATCCTCCTAGGTGGATTAAACAGACCTCCCACACCTATTTGTCTTCAGAAATGCCTCAAAGAGAGACTGCAGCAATAACAAACAATTTTTCTCAGGAAATAACGCAGTTTCTGCAGAGCAGTGATAGGAGGCTCATGAAAGATGTTCCAATAGTATTTACAGCAGCAAATAAGTCTTACAATTAAGTTCATGACATACATGGTTGAAAATACAAAGCATAGACAGAAGAAATCTCCTCAAAAGAGGGTTGCAACCATATGTTTTACTGAAAGCTACCTTGACAGTGTTATCTTTATTAAGTTGCACTGTTGTATGTTACATGTCAGATCTAGAACATATCTATGCATAAAAAGTCAGATCTATATCAGATCCATGCACTAGAAGAGCTCCCCTTTCAGATCCCCTTGGAATTTCGGGGTTTGCACCAAGGATGAGCAGTAGATCTGAGATCTAAGAAAGCAGATCTATAGAAATATTCAAGAATGCTGAAGTTTTCAGATCATGTAGACCAGGTTTGAAAAGTACAAGTAGAGATCTCCCCGACAAGATCTCAAAGTGAAGAGTGGATCCTCAACACTCCAAAACCATCTCTCCAATTGATACACCCAGACTCCCTGCAACACCTCCTACAAGAATAACACAGATCTAAAGTAGAAACTGCACTGTAGGGGATAGACAACTGATGGCAACATGCCAAGATCAGAATCTGAAGCTCATGCACTCCAATACACTTCCTCCAATACAGCAGAGGCCTCCTCCAGTGAAAAAGAGCACTGAAATGACTTAGATCTGAAGAGATCTAATCTCCATGAAAATAATGTAGTCCCTCAAGGGAGACTGTGAAATAGCTTAAATAATTGAGTTGGCCTGATGCCAAGATGCAAAACTGAAGATCAACAATGGATGCACTCTTCCAAGAGGTTAAAATACACACTCACTAAGAAGAGGCTCCAATACAAGCTAGATCTTTGTAGATCTAGAGTCCCACTTGCTGCAGCTCACATGGACAACCCAATCCTAAGCAGAACTGCGTTGTAGATGCAAGATGTGGCTTGGCCAAATGCCGGATAGTGAACTAGACAAAAAAGACTCCTCCAAGAGCTGCTCAAGGAAGGAGGTGGGAATTCCTAAACAGGAAGACCCAACAAGGGATGTCTAAGCAGACAATACCTTCAGAAAATAATAACATCAACAACCATTTCCTATTGTCCTCCTCCTTCTTTTATAAGATGAAATCCTTGCCAAACTCTAAACCACCTCAATGAGTTAGCTCCTTTCACATGTGGAGCCTCCATATAAAACTACGTTGTCTATCCATGAGGTTCATTGCATCTAGACTGCGTTGTTGACTTGGTCAAAGTTGACCCAATCTCATGGTTCAAACCCATTCACACCTACAAGAGTTTATTTACATGGCCCAGATATGTCTTTGTTTACATAGGCCTTGATTTATTTTGATGTTTTTAGGAGTTTTACATGTCCTCCTTCACATTTTATTCATCAACATGCAAATCAATGTAAGACAAAACAAAACTAAATATTCCCATTAGCTTGGCTAATTGGGAATATTACACATTGTTAAATACATAATCCTTCTACTTAAATCTTTGCGGAAATTTAATCGCCAATTGAAAACACATGAATAAAAATCAATCACACATAACACAGATGTTTTTAGCGGGAAAGCATAAATCTAAAAACCCCACTATCATATATTATGTATATATCATGGATCATGAAACAATCTCATACAAAACTATACTCCAAGAGCTCTCAATACAATATACAATCGTCTCACACTGTCATACAAAATTTGGCATAAACATGCACCAATTTACTGCCTCCTGAAAGCCTGCCTCCACTGTGTAATCCCTACTGATCACAATACCTGAATGAATTCGATCTTGCCTCGCCTTGGCTGCACAATCATCATTGGCATCTCCAATGTGTGTTTGGTTGCAATTGTGCACCCACTATAGTCACAATTGATAATCAAATTGTCCCTTTCACCTATCTCTGAACTAGGTCTCACTGGATCTGACATGCATGTAATTAACAGTAGTAAATCTTCAGTTTCATGTGAGATCACTCCATATGAATTAATTTAATATTTAGTTCACTGATCTCTCACTAGTGTATCTTTAGTTACAACTAGTTACAACTAGCGCAACTGAGTTTAACTCACTTAACTGAGTTAAACTAGTTTACAACTCACATAACTACACATCCAACTCTGTTACAACTTTATATCACTCGGTTACAATGAAGTCCACTAGCATGTCCCACTAACCAACCTTAGAACTCTAAATTCCTTCAATCAACCGATTTGCCACATCAGTTAACTGAAATCAAGTGCTCCATGAGAATAGATTATTATTTATTATCTAATTATTGTTAAGGGCTAACAATAATCGACGTGCATTCTATTTTTAGACATCATTACACGAAACAACTTCGCACATGCATTCCAAAAATAGATGCCCATCCATCCATATAATTTGCTCAAACATCTATAAATAGATTACTACTAAAAATAGACATATCACCTAAAAATAGCTTGTGGGCCCCACCTAGTGTAGATGCTTAATTTTCACTAGGATCATCATCTTGTTGAATCTCAACACTCCCTCTCAATATGAAAGGGATTATCCTTCACCCCAATCCTGCCTCTATGGTATTTGAATTTTCTCCTGGTGAGCGCCTTCGTCAGAATATCTGCATCCTGACCTTTCGTAGGAATGTACTAAAGCAACACGATCTTCCATTGCACACAATCTCTGATATGATGATACCAAATGTCTATATGCTTAGATCTATCATGAAACACAGGATTAATCGAGGGTTTAGTGCAATTCTGATTATCGCAATGAATCGTTGTAGGATCTAAATGAGAACCAAACAAATTGACCAGGATCTTCCTCATTCAGATAGCCTCATGTGCAGATTGACTTGCTGCCATGTATTCCACTTCCACTAAACTGAGTGCCACAAATCTCTGTTTCCTGCTGTACCAAGAAATAGTTGTAGATCCGATACTGAAAACCCCTCCTGATGTGCTCTTTCTTTCCATTGGGTTACCCTCCCAATCTGCATTCGTAAGCCATGCAACTTCACCTCATCCATCTGTTTGTATCATAAGCCATACTCATATGTGCACTTGAGATATCTCAGGACATGCTTGCCCGCCTTCCAAAATAGCTTGGTAGGCTTAACCATTGCTTGACTAAGCTAGTTCACTGCATAGCATAGGTCTGATCTTGTATTAACTAAATACATGAGTGAACCCACCAACTGTCAATAGACAATAGCATCCACTACCTCTCCCGATGTAGCATCCTCTTTCCTCCAATTTCCTAGAAGAGGAGTATCCATGGGTTTTCAGCCCTCCATGTGAAACTTACCGAGTATGTCCCTTGCATACTTTCCTTGAGACACAAACAGTTCACCATCTCGCTGCCATGTTTCCAATCCAAGGAAATAGTGAAGGAGGCCCATATCCTTCATCTCAAACTCCTGTGTAAGGTCCTCCTTGTATGAGTGTATCAGTTGCTTATCACCAGTCAGTATTAAATCATCAACATAAAGAACAATGATTAAAATCTTACCTTCCACCACAATCTGGTATAGGTTTTCATCCGCCTCACTCTTGGTGAAGCCAAGTCTAGTGAAATAGTTGTCGATCTGAGTGTACCAAGCACAGGGTGCTTGATTCAGCCCTCTTTTGAGTCTGCACACATGTGACTCACTGCTGAAGATCTCAAATCATTCATATTTCTCAATGTATACTTCTTCCTCAATGATCCCATTAAGGAACACAGTCTTCACATCCATCTGATGAATGTGCCAACCCATCTGCACTAAGAGAGCAAGGATGGTCCTTATGGAATAATACCGTGCGACAGGTGCAAAGGTTTCTTCATAATCAATCCCCTCGATCTGTGAGAAGCCTCGGGCCACAAACCTTGCCTTATACTTCTCAACACTCCCATCAATAGCTTACTTTACCTTGTAGATCCATCTTGAACCTACCACTGATTTATCAACCAACCTTGGAACAATTTCCCAAGCACTGTTTCTGATAATGAAGTCATACTCCTCCACCATTGCATCCACCAATGTGCACTCCTGCAATGCTTCCTAAAAGGAAGATGGTTCTATCACAATACATTTGTTCATGAGAGCCATGTATCTAGTGAAACGGTCAGGAGACTATCTCTGTCTGCCCTGTGAAGTAGGGACTCCTATATGCTATGCTGCATCAAGCTTCAACCTCTCAGCTTCTGTGGTACACCTTCTACCTGTTCTGATGTTTGGCTCTACGTGAGTGGACTCCTCCACTCCATGAACCTCCTCCTATGGCTGATCCACATCTAGAGACTCATCTTTGGGAACCAAAATTTCCTCCTCTGCATGCAAGTCTAACTCCCTCTCAAACAACAACTCCATGGCTTTCTCCTCATTGAATTTTATATCTCGTCGCACCACAGTCATCTGACTATTTGGAAAATACACACGATAATTATGGGATGTTCCTGTGTACCCCACAAATATCCCAACTTCAACAGTCGGCTCCAGCTTCTTCCTGGCTTTCTTCGTCACATGCACATAAACAGATGAGCCAAAAATCTTAAAGTGAGAAACATTTGATTTCTTACCAGTAAAAGCTTCTTCAAGTGTACTCATGCCAAGAACTCTATGAGGACAATGGTTTTGCACATAAACTGTAGTGTTGCATGCTTCCACCCACAAGTACATTGGTAGGCCCTGATCATGCATCATAGCTCGTGCAGCAACCACGATGATTCTATTCTTCCTCTCTGTGACCCCATTCTACTGTGGGTTATGAGGCGCTATGAGTTCTCTTGGAATTCCTTCATTGCTACAAAAGTCCCCGACTCTTTCTCCACCAATACTTTAAACTCACTGAACTTTGAGAATGTTTGATCCTTCTTCTGCATGAAGAAGATCCAACATCTACGAGAATAGTCATCAACAAAAATAACATAATACCTATGTTTTGTTGTTGAAGCAACCGATAATGATCCACACACGTCTGTGTGAACTCTCTCTGGGATCACCGAAGCACGGTTCTCCTTTTCATGAAAGGTGGTCTTCACAAACTTACCCATAGTACATCCCTTGCACTGATCTAACTGCGCAAGTGTACCCTTGGGAAGTCCAATATAAATCTACTGCAAAATCTTCAGGGCGTCATGGTGAAGATGGCCCAATCACCTGTGCCATAATTCGCCCTCATCCCGGCTCACCACTTCTTCTTCTTTACCCACCATTGCATTGCAGCCATCTACCTCTAGCTTGTAGAGATTCTTAACTCGAATCCATATCCTCTTGGTTTGACCCGTTGTTTTATGTCGTAGGAAATATTTTCCATCGCTAAAAACAACGTCATAACCTATGTCCTCCAACATCGTGACTGAGACCAAGTTCTTCTTTAGATCGGGAACATTCATAACATATTTCAACAGAAATGGTTAACCTGACTACCTCTCAAAGGTAATGGTACCAATGTTCGTCGCACTGTATCATCCATCATCGCCCATCTCTATATGCATTTGGAGATCTTTCTCCTCCAAGTCCCTGAAAAGCTCCTTATCTCCCGTCATGTGGAAGTAAGCATCACTATCAAGATACCACACCAATCCCATTGTGCTTGAAACCAAGCATGCGATCAAAGAGAAATCAAGTTCAAATTGCGAGGCAAGGGCCTCACTAGCTGCAGCTCCAGCAGCCTTCTTGTTCTTCTTTTTCTGTGGGCAATTAGTGACGAGATGCCCATGTCCATGATAGTGAAAACACTTCACATTGGACAAATCCATCTTCTTGCCTTTAGCCTTGGATTTTGAATGGGATTTCTTCCCCTTCCCTTTCCTTGCTTTGGCAGCCAAAGCACAATCCTCTTCATCATCATGCTTTGATGAAGATACATCTCTGATGTTCCACCTAAACTCCTCCTGCACTAGATCTGACCACAGTCGTTCCCAATCCGGCAGTTTTTCCCGTCCATTGACAGAGTCTTGATAACTGTGCCAACTCTTAGGAAGTCCCATGAGAGCCAAACTCACCAAATCGTCATCAGCAACCAAGATTCCCACACTCCCTAGTTCATCCCGAAATTAGACAAAATTTGTGAGACACTTAGGAATATTGTTGCCTTTCTCGATATTGATCTTTCTGAGTTTATCCTTCAGCGTCAATTTCTTATGGTCGTTGTTGCTTTGGAAAAGATCTGTCAAAGCCTTCCACATTGCAAATTGAGTGGCTTTCCCATGAAGGATTGAGATAATATGATCTCGCACACCTTCCAACAGAATCCTTCTCGTCTTTGCTACTTTCTTTTTCCAGGCGTCAAGTAATACACCATTCGTCGAAGTGGGCATAGGAACATCAATGTCGATGAATTCCTTCAAGCCATTATCTTCAAACACCGCCTCCATCCTATCCTTCCATGCAATGTAGTTCGAGTTGCCCTCGAGTGCATACTCTAACCGCAAACCATTGAAATCCATTTCGATGTTTACTCAACTGTCACACCAATAAATTCTTGCAACAAATTCGAATTATTTCTACCAACAAACTTAGCTACTGCTTCAATATTGCAATCTTCTTAGGTCCGATACCATGTGGAAATTTTAATACAATTATGTATTACCGGATTCTCTTGATCTAACAATTATATGCCATTGTTAAATATAGAATCCTTCTACTTAAATCTTTGCAGAAATTTAATCACCAATTGCAAACACATGAAGAAAAATAAATCAGACATAACACAGATATTTTTACCGGGAAAGCATAAAGCTAAAAATCCCACTATCATATATTATGTATATATCATGGATCATGAAACAATCTCATACAAAAATTTACTCCAAGAGCTCTCAGTATAATATACAATCGTCTCACACTGTCATACAAAAATTGGCATAAACATGCACTAATTTACTGCCTCCTCGCAGCCTGCCTCCACTATGCAATCCCTGCTAATCACAATCCCTGAATGAATTTGATCTTGCCTTGCCTTGACTACGTAATCCTCATTGGCATCTCCAATTTGTGTTTGGTTGCAATTGTGCACCCACTATAGTCACAAATTATAGTCAAAATTTCTCTTTCACCTATCTCTCAATTGGGTCTCCACTAGATCTGACATGCATGAGTTAACAGTAGTAAATCTTGAGTTGCATGTGAGATCACTCCACATGAATTAATTTAATATTTAATTCACTGATCTCTCACTAGTGTATGTTTAGTTACAAGTAGTTACAACTAGCACAACTAATTTTAACTCACTTAACTGAGTTAAACTACTTTACAACTCACATAACTACACATCCAACTATGTTACAATTTTGTATCACTCAGTTACAACGAAGTCCACTAACATGTCCCACCAACCAACCTTAGAACTTGAAATTCCTTTAGTCAACTGGTTTGCCACATCAGTTAACTGAAATCAAGTGCTCCATGAGAATAGATTATTATTTATTGTCTAATTATTGTTAAGGGCTAACAATAATCGATGTGCATTCTATTTTTAGATATACATTCCATGAAACAACTTCACACATGCATTCCAAAAATAGATGCCCATCCATCCATATAATTTTCTCAACCATCTATATATATACTATAGCTAAAAATAGACTTTGACCCAAATTCTAAAAATAGACATATCACCTAAAAATAGCCTGTGAACCCCACCTAGTGTAGGTGCTTAATTTTCACTAGGATCATCATATTTTTGAATCTCAACAAAATTTCCAGTAAAAATGGGATTTCTGTCGCTTACAATAATCTTTGAGTTTCCATGTATCTTTTGAATTGTTTCCATAAATGTAGTAGCAACTGTACTTGCTTTAAATGGATGAGATAATGCACAAAAGTGTGCATACTTGGTAATTCTATCAACTACCACCATGATGAAACTCTTTCCTTTGTACATAGGTAAACATGTAATAAAATCCATTGAAATATCCTCCTAACGTTGACTTGGAATGGATAAAGGTTGTCGAAGTCTTAATTATATCAACTTTATTTTGCTGGCAAACCAATCTTCCACCATAAACTTTTGAATATCATATTTAAGGCCATCCCAAAAAAAAATCTCTCTTCACCCTATGGTAAGTTTTTAAAAATCCTGAGTGTCCTCCTAAAGGAGAAGTGTGCAATTCCAAAAGAATATTTTGTTTTAGTTGGGAATTATTCCAAAGATATAAGCAATCTTTGTACCATAAGGAATCGTTTTTCCAACTAAATGTACCATATGTACTAGGATCTTGCTGCAACTTTTCAATGAGTATCCACACTTCTTCGTCCTTCTTCCATTCATCCCTTGCTTCAGTTATCCAATTTAGTTGGAAAATAGAAATGGCACAAAGCAATGCTTCCACCTCTTCATTCTTTCTTGCGAGTGCATCTGCAACAACTTTTAGCTTCCTTTTTTTGTAGATGATTTCAAAGCCATAACCCAACATCTTTGTGACCCATTTGTGCTGCTCTTCTGAAGATATTCTTTGTTCCAAAAAGTGTTTAAGACTATCATGATTAGTTTTTACTTTGAAGTGTCTTCCCATTAGGTAAGGTCGCCATTTCTTTAGTGCATGTAGTATTTCTAATATTTCCTTCTCATAAATAGCTTTCTGTAAATACTTTCCTTTGATTTGAGGACTTTCAAAAGCAATGGGTCTTCCTTCTTGCATTAAAACAGCACCAATTCCATTTCCTGAGGCATCACATTCCACAATAAAGGTTTTTGTGAAGTCTGGCATAGCTAAGACCGGTGTTAGGCACATTGCCTCTTTAAGATGTTCAAAGGCCTTAGTTGTTTCATGGATCCATGAAAATTCATCTTTATTCAATAATGTTGTTAGAGACGCTGCTATTCTCCCATAATTCTTAACAAACTTGCGATAATAACCTATTAACCCGAGAAATACTTGCAACTACGTAATGGTTGTGGGGACTTTCCATTCCTTAATGGCTTTAATTTTGTTAGGGTCTACCTTAACACCCTCGTGAGATACGATATGACCCAGATATTCCACCTCTTGTAATCCAAAGAAACATTTGGATGTTTTTGCATATAATTGTTTCACCTTCAATAGTTTGAGCACCTTGTCAACATGTTGAACATGATCCTTCCAAGACCTGTTGTAGATTAGTATATCATCAAAATATACTAGCACAAATTTTATAAATAAGGGTTTGAAAATAGAATTCATCAACCCTTGAAATGTAGAAAGTGTATTGGTAAGGCCAAAAGGCATGACCAAAAATTCATAATGACCCTCATGAGTTCAAAATGTTGTTTTCGAAATATCTTCAGTATTCATTTTAATTTGACGATATCCTGAATGAAGATCCAACTTGGTAAAATAAATTGCTCCATGTAATTCATCCAATAATTCATCAATAGTGGGAATGAGAAATTTATCTTTAATAGTGAGATTATTGAGCTCCCTATAATCCGGACACACGTGCCATGATCCATCCTTCATGTGCACCAATACTACTGGAGTAGAAAAAGAACTTTGACTAGATTGAATTATACCAGCCTCTAACCATTAGGGGAATTTTGAGGTCTAAAATGAGTCTCCTACGGAAATAATAAAATAATAGTTAAACCAATAAAATAATATTTATGCATTTGCAATTCACTTTTTGCACCACAATCCATGTAACCATAGTTAAATTCAATTCAAAAGTTGTACCAAAATAAAATTAATAAATTTTCTTTATTGATGTGACTATAAATAAGAATGAGTTTTTCAAGAAAAAGTCATTATCATTGAACAACTAATGCATTTGTCATTTGTACTTCAATAACTTAAAATAAAATATAAATTCTTAATTATATAATATGTTATTAATTAAAATTTATATTATTTAAATTGATATTAACATATAATTAATATATTATATAAAAATAATATAATATAATAGAATAAATGTAATATATTATTTTATGTATGAATTTTATGTTACATACTAAATTTATTTGATTTATAAGAAATAATATACAATATAAAAAAAAAAAAATATAATATATATTCTATAACATTTAGATTATTTTTCATAATATTATATATAATAATATATGATATTAATATAATCATAATGAAATGAATTTAGTTGTATTTAAAATTAAAGAAACAAAAATATATATATTTTTTGTAAGCTTAGGTAGATCCTTTCCACTTTCTATTAATTTAAAACGAGCATCAAATATACAGAAATTAAGACTTCAACCTACCTATAGGAAACCAGGTCTGTTGGCCATCTAAGTGCAAATATGTCAACCAAAACATAAACAGTCTTAATAACCGGTACAATATCTTACGCTACTTAATATCTAAGTCTGGATTTATAACATTAACATGAACAGAAGAGTAATAGCCGCTAAAAAATAAACTAATAACTTTAACCATGATATCCTTAATCATCCTCTGACTCCACCGGAGTGGGGTCTTTGGCACTGGACCCAGGCAATTCGACTTCAACCTGCTGCATAGACTTGATATCCTTCTCCATCCTTCATAATCTAGCATACTAATGTAATTGTTGGAGATTAATTTCCTAAATATTTCTGTTAATATGAGCCAGGGTAGATTCCAGCTTGGATTCTATTGTAGCTTGAGTCGACATCACTGCTTTTGCTAACAAACATTTTATTGACCAGTAAGTTCTGATTGATTGTTGAAACAGAGAAATGTGGCCTCCGGTGTGCCCTGGGTCAGCCACCACATTTTGCATATCCTAAAATGCCATGTCATCTTCCATATCCAATTTGTTTATAGCCTCACTTTCCCAATCATAAATGCGAGATCGAACAAAATTATATTGAAATAGATTTAATTTATATTTATAAGTATAATATAAGATTTATATACATTGAAATTTAGATTTTTTTTGCCCCAAACTATGTTGAACCTAATATAACTTTTTTCATTATACATAGCTAATATATATATATATATATATTTTTTTTTATTGCTATTAATATTATAATATTATTATTTATAGATTTGAGTTATCATAAAATTACAAGGTTACAAATTTATTTATTTTGATTTCATATGTATAATATATATGTATAGATATTAACTTATAAGTAATTTGAAATTGTAATATTAAATAAAATGAGATGAATATATAATTTAAAAATAAATATATGAAAATATAAAAATATAATATTTATTGAAAAGTGTGTAAAAACATGAAGATTGTGTAGAGATATGCATTGTTTCTTTCAAAAAATATGAATTGACAATAATAATAGTTTATTCAAAAAGTGTGAAATGGCATTTATTATGAACACTTTACTTTATGACTTTAAAAGTACTTAGAGCACTACCATGGTTAACCATGCGTTTTTATCCACCATTGAAAATGTGACAAGTAAGTACCTTTAACTCAAACAATGTCACCTCAACCATTAGGGATGATGTTATCCTCTAAAATGTGATTGGTTCTCATAAAGTTAATTTGATTGTGCATTTTCATTAGGAGACCCATTTTATACCACAAAATTTCCCTAGTGATTCTGCAAACATACGTTCAATTTCACACTTTTGGACATAAGGATATCTATAAGGCCTGATGTTTGAAAGAATACTTCCTGGAATCAAATGAATAGCATGATCATGATCATAAATAGGTGGGAGTACTTTGGGAGTTTCAACCACCTTGGAATGATTGTCCAAGAATTGTTGGAGATCTGCAGAAATAGATGATTTTGATGTTGGAACTTCTAGTGAGCATAATTGTGCAATTACGCCTCGTTGTTCTTTCTTCAAAAGTTTTTCATGAAATTAGAGCTTATTACCTTGCCCAGCTTCCTTGTGATACTCCGTAATTCGACTTCCTTTCCTTCCGAGGAAAATAAAAATAAAAAATAATAAAAAAAATAAAAATAAAAAATCTTGAAAATTAAAAGTTATCGTCCCCAAAGATTGTAACCATTTTACTCCTAGTACAACATCAACACCTCCCATTGGAATGGAAAGCATTGGACTATTCAATACATATTCCCCCATGGTTAACTTGATATTATGGCATTTTCCAAAGCAATTTATAGTTCCTCCTTTTGCAGCCATCACTTGACATTATGGTGTTGGGTATAGGAAACAATTCAATTCCTTGGCTACCTTATGATGAATAAAATTATGGGTACTACCCGAATCAATCAACATTATTACCTTTTTATTCTTGATATGTCTTTCTATCTTGAGAGTTTGAGGAGTGGTAATTCCTGCCAATGCATTACACAATATGGTTGGACTCATTTCTTCTTCTTCTAGGGTTGGTTCTTGGTGTATCTCCTCTTCTTTTGAAGTTTCTTGTTCATTTTCTTTCTCCTCTTCACAATCTATGTAAAATAATTTCTTCTCAGCACTTATGACCTTTATTTTATTTGCTATCACAAATGTAGCAAAGCCCTTTTTCTCTTTTTTTCTTCCAATTGTTGTGGTGTCAACCTTGTAGGTTGTGGAAGTCTAAGAGTACCAACACTTCCATCTTTATATATGTGAGTGGTTGGATTCCTTGTCGCCATAATTTTACATTCAAGTTTTCTTACCAACCTGAATGCCTTCTCCAATGAATCACGTTCCCAAACATGAACCTCATGTTGGATGTTATCCTTTAAAGTCCCTA
Source organism: Pinus albicaulis (assembly GCA_034641835.2). NCBI lineage: Eukaryota > Viridiplantae > Streptophyta > Pinopsida > Pinales > Pinaceae > Pinus > Pinus albicaulis. The sequence continues at coordinate 8,976,049 of MU968381.1, forward strand.
TGAAGACATCAATCTTGTGTTCCTCTGGAATACCTATTACCCTTATATTCAATTTTTGAAAGTCTTCAATATGCTCCACCACTGAACCCTTTTGTTTGAGATTTATCAATGGCTAAAAAAGGTGTTTCTCTTTGTATCCTCATAATGTGCTATCATTTCCTCCTTAAAAATTGACGAAGTGACAATTTTTTTACGGGAGCAAAGTTATCGATACCATAAAAATGTATTTTGTTCTAAATATAAAGTTGCAATGTGTACTTTTTATGTGTTTTGCACATTATTGAGATCAAAATATTGCTCCATTTGTAGTATCCATGTTACGGGATCCTTGCCATCAAACTTCCTCATATCGATCTTTGGAATATGGTGGGTCTTCCATCCAACATTAGAGTTTATGAAATCACGATTAACATTTAATTTATTCTTGTCATGAGTTTTCTCCACTATCTTTTCTCCATTAGGAAACATTTCTTGTATCAACTTTGTCAAACCTTCCATGTTTGTTTTTAGATCGTTCTTCATGTTTTCCATCTTAACTTCCATTTCATCCATCTTAGCTTCCATTCTAGCTTTCATTCCATCCATCTTAGTTTCCATGTCATTCTTCAAACCATCCATCTTAGCTTCCATGCCTTTCTTCAAACCATCCATCTTATCTTCCACACATTTCTTCAAACCATCCATCTTATCTTCCATGTTTTTATTCAAAACTTCCATTTCATTTTGTTGCTCTTTGCAAGAGAAAAATTTGGTGCACTTGCTTGTGTAATTTTGATATGTCATGTTGCACTTCTTCCTCTTCATGAGTCATACTAGAGCCTTCTGAAGGATTAATGGGTGTTGAATTATTTTTAGGGGGGATTTTAGAACCTAATACTAATATCTATTCTATAATATGCCCTTGGAATCAATTCAAACTGATTCTTCAAACAAGACTTATTCAATTCGAAGAAGAAAAAAAATACACACATTTTTCTTGCTTTTGAGGAGCTCAATATTGAAACAGAATTATCTTTGTGACTTTGGCTCTTCAATATCTAAAATTCGGTCCTATAGTATCCCTATGAATTTTATTTCGAATGCCACAGGTATAACCTGATTTGGATTATTCAAGACAAAGTTATGCTTAATCTCCCACAACAACCTAATTATTGATTGATTCAGTAAAGCAATTTTTTACAGGGTGCCATGTGTCACTGTTTCCTCCTTTGGCTCATAAATTGATAAACAAGAAACTACAGTCCGTGTACTTGCAGCCAAGTTTTACAGAATTCCAATATAATTCTCAGAGAGAGATTTATGACGATTTTCCCACGGTCACCTCTTTAACATGAAATTCGGGAGCCCAAAAAAACCCTAACTTCCACAGATCATATCTCCGAAAATATTGTGAACCAAGATCTAAAATTTTTACACGATGTTCCTCAAGATTTTAGCTTTGCGTGATAAACATTTAGCTTCTGAACCTTCGTATTAAAAAATTTATAGCGAAAATTTTACAATGACCTGTTTATAGCAGCGAAACCCTAGAATCCAAAGCTCTGATACCAAACGTTATGAAACCATCTCCAAAAATAGAAGAAAATAGAGATCAAAACCCTAGAAATAAGCCACTTCGAGGGGTAACCTCCTTTACATTACATAAATGAACAATTCTTGGATGATACAAATAAAAAAACCTCCTTCTATATATAGGATTCCATGGGGTCACAATATAATCCTAGTCGACCTAACAATAATAATCTAAGGGCACAATAATAACAATATTGGGGTTACAGGGGTACAACAATAACAATAAGGAGGCTACATTAACAATAGTAAGGGGCTACATTAGTAATATAGGGACCTAACAGGTGAACTCCTTCATCAAATACCTGTGCTAATGTTATGTATGGTGATGTTCTGTACTTTTATTGTTGCTTTTTAGCTCTTCTATTTATGTTAAATTTCTCACTAAATTTACATGGAAAACACACATGAGACTTGATAGTTTGCAAGAAACCTTGACCCCTTAAGAAAACATAAGACATTTGTTTATAAAATTAGAAAGGTGAATTAGTTGATCATTACTAACATCCTCCATTCAGATCATTTTTGGTATCAGAGCTTGAGTTATTTAGGTTTTGTTGTGCAAAAATGGATCTAATTGTTTGCAATTTTGTGTCATGCTTACAAGCTCAAAACTCAAAAGAGGAGAAGGGAAGTTGGTTGAGAGCCCTGTAGTTGGGTCAAGAGGAAGAAGGGAAAGGTTGCACTTCCTCAAGTTGAAGTTGAGTCTTTAGTGAGCATGTCTCATTAAGGAGAACATATCATGATAGAAGATGAGAGAGAATTCAAGAAGGCGTTATTCGATATGACTGGTATGGTTAAAGTCCTCTATGAGGAAAGGAATGTAAGCATGTAAGGAGAGAGTTCAAGGCCTCCAAGAGGAGAGGGTTCTCCACGAGGAGGAGGTCATGGAGATGGTAATAAGCCACCATCCACTCCACCACCATCTTCACCTTCCTCATCATCATCTTCCACTACCACAACCCTACAATATGTTCATACACATGCTTCAGAAGGAGCTGGTAAATCACCTTTTCTTAAACTTGATGTCAAATTTGAGCTACCGATGTATAATGGTGAAGTGAATGCAGAGAAGATGGATAATTGGAGGTTTATTGCAAAATTCAGAACCTTCAAGAAGATGACATAAAGATTCAATTGGCTTCCTTGAGAATGGAGGGATCAACACTTGTATGGTAGGAAGCAAGGACTCAAGAAGAGATTAAAAACCATAGTAAGATCTCAATGTCTTGGTAAATTTTTATTGCTACCATTAAAAGGCAATTTTACCGTCTATCTTACATGCACAAATCCATGATGGACTGGAAAAAAATTAGACGATTGAAAGGGAAAAGTGTGCAAGATTATACTCATGAATTTAGGATAAGAGCTCTTATTTTGGGTGTCAATTTGTATTCTCAAGCAATTTTGTTAAAGTACATTAGGGTTTGCACAATTATCTTAGACATACTATTCTCATGTTCAATCCCACAAACTTATATGAGGTTTGTGTTCAAGCCATACATCTAGAAGCAAGAGAGAAACATAGTGCAAATGAGAAAAGTGATAGTTTCCTTGAATATGAGGGTACAGTAAAGGGTAAGTTTAATGGAAGAGGAAAGAAAAATGGTGCTATAAAAATAGAGAAAGAGAAGCTCGCATGTAAACATTGTTCGAAGAATGGCAATGATGAAGACCATTGTTGGCAAATCCATCCAGAGTTGAAGCCAAGAAAACTTAAAGCCAAAGAGAAGGGGAAATTTGTTGCAATCATTAAACATGAATTAGGTTCAGATTCAGGAGATGAAACCAAGATTATAGCAATGGGTTTGAAAGGTAAGAACATAGTAAGCACTAGTTCTTCAATTTGTTCCAATGTTACTCAAGATGAATATACAAGAATTGAAATCTTTCATATTAGAGTCATTTCAAAGCATACCAAAATAGACACACTATTTGATATTGGTTCTCAAGCTAAATTGATTTCCGAAGACTTAGTTAAGAAGTTAAATCTTGAAATTGTTACACAGCCAACACCTTATCCTTTTATGCAAGAATAAAAAATTTCAAGTAACAAGGAAGTCCATTTTAAGGTTTGCAATCAATTCAAACTTTCTTGATGAAGTTGAACTTGATGTAGTGTCGCTTGAGATTTTAGGTATTGTTTTGGGAAGTCCTTATCTTTATGATAGGAAAGCATTATTTCATCGCCATGAGAATAAGTATCACTTGTTTAAGGATGGAATTGAGTACATAGTTAGAGCGCATAAGAAGAAGAGAAGTTTGTCTCTTATACATGCACGAGAAATTAAGAGAATAGTGAATGCAAGTCAAATTTTGACTTTGTTAACGTTCAAGCATAGAGATGTTTTGAATGAGACCTTTAAAAAAGATGCATCAAATGATAAAGTTTATTTCATTGAAGCTGCTAATGATTGTAATAATATATTTAAGGACTCTAACATGTTGCCTTTGAAAGGAGATAAAAAAGATGTGAAATATTTGCAGCAGTCAACATCAGTGTTGAGCAGTGTTGGACACAAGATGTCGATGCAAGATAGTGCAAAGGTCAAAGAGAAAGCGCCAAAACAAATTGAAAAAGAAGGCATAGGTTAAACAAGTGCTTGTTTTTTGTTTGAAAATGGTATATGGAAATGGTATGGAAATGGCGAAAACACTTGGTCAAAAGTCGATGCAAGTACAAGGCAAGACAAGCTAAGAATCACCATTTCGACAATGTTCGAGGTGAGACAGTGTTCAAGTTTCCTTTGATTGAAAACCAAGTGGAAACAAGTATGTTTATTCAAGGACAGCTTTCTGTTCTGCAAATTCAGGGAAATTGCAACAAGGCAGGGTCTCAAGAATCAAGGAAAAAGATTAGTTTTTGTGAAAATCTCAAATTGATGAAAATGGGAAAATTCCACTGGATTAAGACTGCAAGGGTGAGGGAACTGTACCCTCATCCACGTGTTCAGTAATGAAAGATATTTTGGGGTCCAAAAGGCTTCCAGTGGGGATCAATGATCAAGTTCTCAGTTTTATGCTCAAAAATAAAATTTCTCAGGTTGGATCAGAACCTAAACGACTGCATAGTGCTCGTCGTTCTGAATCCGACGCAATTTTTTTCATGAAAAATGGTCATCGTATGCTCCCATAAATTATTTTTGTTTTCTTTGCTAAATAAGTAAATTTTAAAAAAAACTGACACTCAGATGCCCAGTCAGCAGTTTGTACTGCTGACGTGGCATGCTGACTATGCAGGGTCAAATTTGGTCAATGTTCTCTGGTGAAAGGTAAGTTTCCAAGTGGTGGGACGACATTGGCCCGTATTCTGGGTGACGTGTCAAAGTGTTATTGGTTTGTTTTGTTGGCCAACCAGGTAAGGACACGTGGTGCAGACTGGGGCCGCCATGTACCCCCCCCCCCCGCCCCAAAGTTTTATTACGGTGTAAAAATTTTGGTCAAATTTTGAGCAAAGTCACCGGGGTTCAACCCCGTGACCTCCCATTACAGAAAGCCATGGCCTACCACCTCTGCTACACATTAGTCCTTACAATACATATGTTCTAACTTACATTTAAATTCAAACAATTTTTAAGGCAGGGGAAGGCAAAGGCCAGCCCCCGGTCCATAAACTATATGCTATGACCACCGACGAGTGCTCTGACCTTAATGCGGAGGTTTAACCTTAAGCCACAGGTTAATTAACCTTAAACCCTGTTCATTAATGCATAATCCCATTTTAATATGCGAATTAGTTTAAAAGTGTAGTTAGCGCTTAAACTCCACTTAGCAGTAACTACAATGTAATTAATGGACCCCTAGATTTGGTGAAAACTGCCAATTCTAGTCACAGTTAACTAGTTTTGGGCCTAAAATAGGGGAAAATTTGAAGAGGCTATAACTTTTGCAATTTTCAACCAATTTAGGCTCAGAAAGAGGCTAGCTGATCATTTTGAACCATTTTGGACTCATTGAAGTAGGTTACAGGAGTAAAAAATCATTTTAAACAATTCAATTTGACAATTTGAGCATAATATAGAGGCCCAATCCATGGAAGCTGGACCAAGGAGATGTAGCCCAAGAGGGGTGAACTCCTTCATCAAATACATGTGTTAATGTTATGTATGGTGATGTTCTGTACTTTTATTTTTGTTGTTCATCCCTTGTTTTTATGTTAAATTTCTCACTAAATTGACATGAAAAACACACATGATACTTGATAATTTGCAAGAAACCTTGACCCCTTAAGCACCCATAATACATTTGTTTATAAAATCTAAAAGGGGAATTAGCTTAGCACTACTAACATCCTCCATTCAGATCATTAACCCCAATCCCAACTAGGCCTTCTTTATAGCTAACATGCAACAACTATTTATAGTGAATTATCAGTTAACTTATTGATCAGTCATTGTGAATTAAATCATATTTAATTCACTAGACCTATCACAAACTCATCTCTCAGTTAGAACTAGTTAAACTGATTTTAACTCAATTAATTGAGTTAACTAATTACAACTCACAGATAACTGTAACTGGACCCATTAAATCATGGGAAAACTCTACATGCCTCCTCTCTATCCCTCAAGTCAAATTTCCTAAGCTAACTCAGTCATTCTGACTTAGTTAACTAATACAAGTTGTCATATGATGGAATTACAATTTATCTTCCAATTTAATTAAGAAAAAATTAAATCAAAAGCCCCATGGGTGCCATTTCTTGTTGTCATTTCAACACTCCCTCTTAAGAAGAAAGGGATTATCTACTACCCTAATCCTGCCTCTATGGAATTTAAATTTGCTTCTTGCCAGTGCCTTCGTCAAGATATCTGCATCCTGCTCCTTCGTGGGAATGTACTCTAATGACATAATGTGCCTCTATACACAATCTATGAGATGGAAATACAGGATATCAATATGCTTGGACCTGTCATTAAAAACTGGATTAACCGAGAGTTTGATGCAACTCTGGTTATCACAATGTATCACCGTCAGATCCATCTGTCGACCAAACAAACCAACAAGTATCTTCTTCCTCATCTATATGGCCTCACGTGCTACCTGACTGGCCTCCATGTACTTTGCCTCTGTTGAAATGAGTGCAATTGATATCTATTACATGTTGTACCATGAAACTGCTAATGATCCTATGTTGAAGATGCCCCTGATGTGCTCTTCTTGTCGGATGGACTCCCTTCCCAACATGCATCGGTGAAGCCTTGAAACTTCACTCCCTCTTCCTGTTTGTACCATAATCCATACTCTGTAGTGCCTCTGAGGTATCTCACAACATGCTTGTCTACCTTCTAAAATAGCTTGGTAGGCTTAACCATAGCTTGACTAAGTTGGTTAATTGTGTAGCATATGTTTGGTCGTGTATTCACCAAATACATGAGTGAACCCACAAGCTGTCTGTAAACAGTAGCATCCTCCTTCCTCCAGTTTCCTGCTAGAGGAGTCTCCATGTGTTTGCTGCCCTCCATATGGAACTTCCTCATAATACCGTTGGCATACTTTCCCTGAGATACAAATAGCTCCCCATCTCTTTGTCATATTTCCAATCCTAGGAAATAGTGCAAGAGCCCCATGTCCTTCATCTCAAATTCTCTTGCAAGATCCTCTTTGAAATACTTGATGAGTTGTTCATCACCTATCAATATCAGATCATCGACATAAAGTACAATAATAAAAAGCTTACCATTAACCACAATATGATATAGGTTCGCATCCACTTCACTCTTGGTGAAGCCCAGCCTGGTGAAATAACTGTCAATCCTGGTGTACCAAGCACGAGGTGCTTGCTTTAGCACATACAATGCTCTTTTGAGTCTGGACATATGCGACTCTGTGTATAAGGTCTCAAAACCTTATGGATTCTCAATGTACACATCTTTCTCAATAACTCCATTTAGAAAAATTGTCTTTACATCCATCTGATGTATCTTCCATCCCATTTCCGTTGAGAGTACAAGGATGGATCTAATATATGAGTACCTTGTGACTAGTGCAAAAGTCTTATCATAATCAATCCCCTCCACCTGAGAGAACTCTCTGGCCACAAATTTGGCCTTGTGCTTCTCCACACTCCCATATGTTTCCTTATTCACCTTGTAAACCCACATAGATCCTACAACTGACATCCCCATTGGTATTGGGACAACTTCCCATGCATTGTTTCTGATGATGGATTCATACTTCTCAACCATGGCATCAACCCACACTGGTTGTTGCACTGCTTCCTCAAAAGAGGATGGTTCTATGTCAATACCTTCGCTCATAAGAGCCATTTATCTAGTGTACTGCTCTGGGGACCTTCTCTGCCTGCGTTGTAATGTGGATACTCCCACATTCTCTCTCGCATGTAGCAATAATTTGTCAACATATATTGTGTGCTTCCTTCCAACTATGGTGGATGGCTCAACATGAGTGGTTTCCACCACTCTTTGTTCCTTTTCTTGTGGTTTCTCCACATCCTGAGGTTCATCCTTTGGAGCCAAGAGCTCCTCAACTGCATGCAACTCAAGCTCCCCCTCAAGGGACAATAGCATGGCTTTCTCTTCATCGAATTTCACATCTCTTCTGACCATTGTCATCCAGTATGTTGGAAAGTATACCCGATAATTGTGGGGTATATTAGTGTGCCCCAAAAATATCACAAACTCTATTGTTGGCTCTAGCTTCTTCCTGGAATCTTTGGTCACATGGCAATAAGCAGATGAACCTAAAATCTTAAAATATGACACATCTAGTCTTTTACCTGAAAAATCCTCCTCTGGTGTACTCAACCTAAGTATCTGATGTGGACTTCTCTGGTGTACTCATCCTAAGTATTTTATGAGGACTTCTGTTCTGCACAAATATTGTTGTATTGCATGCTTCCACCCACAGATGCAACAGTAGGCCCTGATCATGCAACATATCTCGTGCTACACCCACAATAGTTTTGTTATTCCTTTCTACAACCCCATTCTATTGTGGGTTATGAAGTGTTATCAATTCTCTTTTAATTCCTTCTAAGGCACAAAATTTCTTGAATTCATTAGAGATGTACTCTCCACCATTGTCGCTCCTCAAAGCCTTCACCTTCCTCCCTGTATCTTTCTCAACAAGTTCCTTGAACTCACAAAACTTGGAGAACATCTGATCTTTCTTCTGCATGAAGAAAATACAACACTTTCTTCAAAACTCATCAACAAAAATCACATAATACACGTGTTTTGTTGTGGAAGTTGTCGAGAACAGTCCACACACGTCTGAGTGAACTCTCTCAAGGATCAGCGTTGCTCGGTTTTCCTTATCGTGAAAGGTGGCCTTGGTATACTTCCCCAATGTGCACCCTTTGCATGTGTCTCTTTGTGCAAGTGCACCCTTTGGAAGTCCTGTAGAAATATGTTGCATGATCTTCAAGGCACCATGGTGTAGATGGCCCAATCTCTTGTGCCATAACTCACCGATGTCTCGGCTTTCCACCTTCTCTGCTTGTGTGGTCAGTGCAGCACAATTTTCTACATCCAGTTTATATAGGTTCTTACTTGAATCCCAATATTTTTCACCTGTCCTATGGCTTTGTGACAAAGGAACGAATTTCCTTCACTGAAGATCACATCATAGCCACGTCCTTCCAGCATAGCAACATAAACCAAATTCTTCTTTAAAACAGGAACATACTTGAAATCTTTTAATGTGAGTGGATTACATGACTCTCTCTGGAAAGTAATTGTACCAACATCGTTATCATTATACCTCCTGTTGTCACCCATCTCGATGTGCATCTAGATATCCTTCTCTTCTAAGCTACTGAAGAATTATTTGTTGCCGATCATATGGAACGAAGCTCCACTATCCAAGTACCACACAAAACCCATCACCAATGACACCATGTAGGCAATGAGGGTGAATTCCAACTCGAACTATGAATCCAATGCTTCACTTCTTTCTCCTCATCAGGCCTTCTTGTTGGTCTTATTTTGTGGATAATTTGTGGCATAGTGTCCATGCTTATGACAATTGAAACATTTTACCTTTGACAAGTCTCGCTTCTTGTTTGCTTTGTCGTATTTCGATTTGGAATGGGATGCCTTTTCTTCACCTTTCCAGCCAAGGAACCGTTCTCCTCATCATCAGTATTTGATGAGGATCCATCTTTGGTGCTCCGTCAAATTTCTTCTTGTACCAAGTCAGACCACAATCATTCCCAGTCTAGTAACTTCTCCCTCCCATTCAGATAATCTTGGTATCTATGATAGCTCTTGGAAAGTCCTAGAAGAGCTAGGCTCACCAAATCATCATTTGTAACAGTCACCCCAACACTTCCATGCTCATCTTGACATTGAGTGAACTTCGTCAAGTATTTCTGGATCGTGTCTCCCTTCTCCATCTTGATCTTCCTAAGCATGTCTTTCAGTGCCAGCGTCCTTTATTCGTTGCTATCTTGAAGCAAATATGTCAAGGCCTTCCACATCGCATATGGAGTCGCCTTTCCATGGAGACTCGAGACAATATGATCTTGAACTCCTTGTAACAATATCCTTCTCACCTTTGCTATATTCTTCTTACATGCACCAAGTTGTTTATAATATGTTGCAATGGGTTGAGGAATATCATTGTCGATAAATGCCTTCAGTCCATTATCCTCCAACATTGCCTCCATCTTGTCCTTCCATTCTATGTAATTTGAATTTCCCTCAAGTGAATATTCGAGTCTCAAGCCATTGAAAGACATCTTGATCTGTTGTTGGTCCCGAAGAATGAATCTACAAATTGAATGTACCTATTAAAAAAAAACTCTATTTATTCTCTTATATTGTATTTCCTAACGCTCTGATACCATGTAGAAATTATAACCAAGGGATTCAATCTGATCTTGTAATGTACTAAAACAAAATATTGAATCCTTCTACAATTTGTGGAAACAAAATTCGATCACACAATAACATAACAAGTAAGAGAAAGAAATAATCAATCGCACAACACAAGATGTATCTAGGGAAAGCAACTACCCAAAACCCCACTATCTGTATATTGCATATGGTCAAGATCATGACACAATACAATGCTCTTTCCCATACTAATAAACTTCCTGCACTCTGCTAACTGTCTCACTCTGATCTAGGCAAAATCGTTCCAATAATTAACCAATTCTCAACCCTTGTCTGGCCAGCATTGTTTACACATTATTGGAGGAATTGTGGCCCTGTTAATTAGGAAATTTCCAAGAATTACTTGTGCAATACTTCCAAGGCTTGCTAGTGACCTCATGCATGACCTGTACAATTTTCTAATTGTAAAATTGATAGTTATCTTCCCTTTAACCCAAATCCCAACTAGGCCTTACTTAGAACTGATATGCAACAAATATTTATAGTGAATTATCAGTTAAATGATTGATCAGTCATCGTGAATTAAATCATATTTAATTCACTAGACCTATCACTAGCTCATCTCTTAGGTAGAACTAGTTAAATTGATTTTAACTCAAATTAATTGAGTTAACTAATTACAACTCACAAATAATTGTAACTAGACCCCCTTAAATCTTGGGATAACTCTACATGCCTCCTCTCTAGCCCTCAGCTTGAATTTCCTATGCTAACTCAGTCATTTTAACCTAGTTAAATTATACAAGTTTTCATGTGATGGAATTACAATTTCTCTTCCAATTTAAGTAAGGGAAAATAAAATCAAAAGCCCTATGGGTGTCATTTCTTGTTTCCATTTCAACACAACTAGGCCACCAGTGACTTATTATCTCGACACTCACTTGTGTTGTGAGTGGGGATCATATGGAACTCATACCATTTCCCTATGTCCTTCTTTGTCTTCATGGTGTTATTATTTTCTTGCGACTTCAGCGGGTTGTGTGAGGTCACCTTGTCTTGGCTTTGTCATTTGTTTTGTTGTTTGTGGGTGCCTTTCCCTTGCTTCAGATTCGCAAATCCAAAGTCTCATTTCTTTTATAAAAACAAATTCTCTATCTTGACAATGTATTGATAGGCGTCCCCAAGCAAGGAGATGTCCAAGAACTCCATCTCGTCCTGGATGTACTTGTGTAGAGATCCTCAGTACTCGAGTTCCAAATGTCGCTTTGAATCCTTGATACCCAACTTCATGTGAAGGGTATGAAAAATATGTGAAATCTGGCACATCTTGGTCCCTCCCTGTCACAAAATGGTCCACTTTATGTATTTATATTCCTATCTCTCTACAAGGTAATATTGTGCAATTCTAAAAGAATCTTTTGTTTTAGTTGGGAATTCTTGCAAATATATAAGCGATCTTTGTACCATAAGGAACCATTTTTCCAACTAAATGTATTAGATGTACTAGGATCTTGCTGCAACTTTTGAATGAGAGTCCACACTTCTTCATCCTTCTTCCATTCATCCCTTGCATCGGTTATCCAATCTGGTTGGATAATTGAAATGGCACAAAGCAATGCTTCCACCTCTTCATCCTTTCCTGACAGTCCATCTGCAACAACATTTAGCTTCCCTTTTTTGTAGATGATTTAAAAGTCATAACCCAACGTCTTTGTGACCCATTTTTGCTTCTCTTCTAAAGATAGTCTTTGTTCCAAAAAGTGTTTTAGACTATCATGATGAATTTTTACCTTGAAGTGTCTTCCCATTAGGTAAGGTCTCCATTTCTTTAGTGCATGTAATATTGCCAACATTTTCTTCTCATAAATAGCCTTTTGTAAATAATTTCCTTTGATTTAAGGACTTTAAAAAGCAATGGGTCTTCCTTCTTGCATTAAAACAGAACCAATTCCATTTCCTGAGGCATCACATTCCACAATAAAGGTTTTTGTGAAGTCTGGCATAGCTAAGACTGGTGCTAGGCACATTGCCTCTTTAAGATGTTTAAAGGCCTTAGTTGCTTCAGGAGTCCATGAAAATGCATCTTTCTTCAATAAATTTGTTAGAGGTGCTGCTATTCTCCCATAATTCTTAACAAACTTGCGATAATACCCTGTTAACCCAAGAAATCCGCACAACTGCTTTATGGTTGTTAGGATTTTCCATTCCTTAATCGCTTTAATTTTTTTATGGTCTACCTTAACACCCTCGTGAGATACAATATGACCTAGATATTCCACCTCTTGTACTCCAAAGCAACATTTGGGTGTTTTTGCATATAATTGTTTCTCCTCCAATAGTTTGAGCACCCTGTCAACATGTAGAACATGATCCTTCCAAGACCTGCTGTAGGTTAGTATATCATCAAAAAATACTAGCACAAAATTTTTAAGGAATGGTTTGGAAATGGAATTCATTAACCCTTGAAATGTAGAAGGTGCATTTGTAAGGCCAAAAGGCATGACCAGAAATTCATAATGACCCTCATGACTTCAAAATGTTGTTTTCGGAATATCTTCAGTCTTCATTCTAATTTGATGATATCCTGAAGAAGATCCAACTTGGTAAAATAAATTGCTCCATGTAATTCATCAATCACAGGAATGGGAAATTTATCTTTAATACTGAGCTTATTGAGCTCCCTATAATCCAGACACATGCGCCATGATCCATATTTCTTGTGCAACAATACTACTGGAGCAGAGAAAGAACTTTGACTAGGTTGAATTATACCAGCCTCTAACATTTCTGCAATCATACGTTTAATTTCACTCTTTTGGACATAAGGATATCTGTAAGGCCTGATATTTGGAGGAACACTTCCTAGAATCAAATGAATAGAATGATCATGATCACGAATAGGTGGGAGTCATTTGGGAGTATCAAACACATTGGAATGATTGTCGAAGACTTTTTGGAGATATGGAGAAATAGATGATTTTGATGTTGGAACTTCTAGTGCACATAATTGTGCAATTACGGCCCGTTGTTCTTTCTTCAGAAACTTTGTCATGACATTACAGCTTATTATCTTTCCTAGCTTCCCTACGATACCCCGTAATTTGATTTCCTTTCCTTCCGAAAACAATTTCAAGAAAATCTATTGAAAATTAAAAGCTACCGTCCCCAAATATTGTAACCATTGTACTCCTAGTCATCCTCTCCCATTGGGATGGAAAGCATTGGACTATTCAATACATATTCCCCCATGGCTAGCTTGATATTATGGCATTTTCCAGAGTAATTTATAGTTCCTCCATTTGAAACCATCAATTTAACATTCTCAAAAGGCATAGGAAGCAATTCAATTCCTTGGCTACCTTACAATGAATAAAATTATGGGTACTACCCGAATCAATCAACACTATTACCTTTTTCTTCTTGATATGTCCATCTATCTTGAGAGTTTGAGGAGTGGTAATTCATGTCAATGCATTACACGATATGGTCGGACTCAATTCTTATTCTTCTAGGGTTATTTCTTGGTGTATATCCTCTTCTTTTGAAGTTTCTTGTTCATTTTCTTCCTCCTCTTCATAATCTATGAAAAAAAATTTCTTCTCAGCACACTTATGACCTTTAGTGTATTTTCTATCACAACTGTAGCAAAGCCCTTTTACTCCTTTTTCTTCCAATTGTTGTGGTGTCAACCTTGTTGGTCAGGTCTAGGAGTAGCAACACTTCCATCTTTATAGATGTGAGTGGTAGGCTTCCTTGTCGCCATAATTTTACATTCAATTTTTCTTGCCAACCTGAATGCCTTCTCCAATGAATCAAGTTCCCAAACGCGAACTTCATGTTGGATGTTATCCTTTAAAGTCCCTATGAAGACATCAATCTTGTGTTCCTCTGGAATATCAATTACTCTTATATTCAATTTTTGGAAGTCCTCAATGTGCTCCACTACTGAACCCTTTTGTTTGAGATTTATCAATTGGCTAAAGAAGGTGTTTCTCTTTGTATCCTCATAATGTGTTATCATTTCCTCCATTAAAATTGTCCAAGTGATAATTTTTTTACGGGAGAAAAGCCATCGATACCATACAAATGTATTTTGTTCTAAATGTAAAGTTGCAATGCGTACCTTTTGTGCGTTTTGCACATTATTGAGATCAAGATATTACTCCATCTGTAGTATCCATGTTACGGGGTCCTTGCCATCAAACTTCCTCATATCCATCTTTGGAGTATGGTGGTTCTTCCATCCAACATTAGAGTTTATGAAATCACGATTAACATTTATTTTGTTCTCATCATGAGTTTCCTCTACTATCTTTTTTCCATTAGGAAACATTTCTTGTATCAACTTTGCCAAACCTTCGATGTCTAATTTTAGATCATTCTTCATGTTTTCCATGTTGTCTTTCATTTTTTCATCGATCTTAGCTTCCATGTCATCCATCTTAGCTTCCATGCCCACTTCCATGCCATCCATCTTAGCTTCCAAACCATTCATCTTAGTTTCCACGTCTTTCTTCAAACCATCCATCTTAGTTTCCACGCCTTTCTTCAAAACTTCCATTTCATTTTTTGTTGTCTTTGTGATAGCGAAATTTGGTGCACTTTCTCTTGTAATTTTGATATCTCATGTTGTGTTTCTTCATCTTCATGAGTCATAGTAGAGCCTTTTGAAGTCTTAATGGGTATTGAATTCTTTTTAGGGGGAATTTTAGAACCCAATAATGATATCTATTCTCCAATATGCCCTTGGAATAAATTCAAACTAATTTTTTTTCAAATGAGACTTATATAATTCGAAAAAAAATACACACCTTTTTCTTGCCTTTGAGGAGCTCGATCTTGAAATTGAATTATCTATGTGATTTCGGATCTTCAATATCTGAAATTTGGCCCTGAGGTAGCCCTCTGAATCCTCTTTAGAATGCCATAGGTCTTACCTGATTTGGATTTTTCAAGACAAAGTTATGTCCAATCTCCCATAATGACCTAATTATGGACTGGCTCAATAGAGCAAACTTGTACGACTTGCCACGTGTCATTGTTTTCTCCTTTGGCTCTACAATTGATAGAAAGAAACTACACTCCATGTACTTCCAGCCACTTTTTACAAAATTCCAATCCAATGCTCAGAGAGAGAGTTATGAATTTTTTCCCACGATCACCTCTTTGAGATGAAATTTGGGAGCCTAAAAAAGACTTAACTTCCACATATCATATCTCCAAAACTATTGTGAACCAAGATCTAAAATTTCGCGATGATGTTCCTCCATATTTTGGCTTCGTGCTCTAAAAATTTCAGCTTCTAAACCTTTGTAGAAAAAAAGATATAGCGAAAATGCCACGATGACCTGTTTGGTACAGCGAAACCCTAGAATCCAAAGCTCTGATACCAAATGTTGTGAAACCGGCTCCAAAAATAGAAGAAAAAAGATATCAACACCTTAGAAATAAGCCACTTCGAGGGGGCAACCTCCATTACATTACATGAATGAACAATTCTTGGATGATACAAATGACAAAACCTTTTTTCTATATATAGGAGTCCATGGGGCCACAATGTAATCCTAGCCGACCTAAAAATAATAATTTAAGGGCACAATAATAACAATATGGGGGTTACAAAGGTGCAACAATAACAATAAGTGAGTTACACTAACAACAATAAGGGATTATACTAGTAATATAAGGACCTAATAGGATTCAATGCATTTCTCTTTTTAAGTCTTCAGGGACGTTTTGAGCATGTTACCCATGATGAACATGTTTTCACATCTATTGTCGCTTTGTGAAGTTTGTGGCATGAGCGACACAAAATACGACACTAAGGGTACGAAATGCGGAATGCAACAAAATATTGTGTAACAGTTGGAAAGATCTCTCTTAGTACATTAGGATTTGTGGCAGGCCCTTGGCTATAGCTACAATGATGGGCCTGCTACGGACCTCAAAAAAACTTTGGTCAGGGGGTCAAAATAGCTCTGAAAGTTCAAGACCCAAAAAATTGCTAAAAATAAAAAATGCAACTATAATAAAGGAAACATATGAAACCGACTGAAGTCTTAGGTGGAATAGGTGGGTGGCCACCAATATCCACCTATATCACCTTCATATCTCCATCAAATGTAGGATTATTAGCTTTCTTGAACTCTTTTAGCAAATAATTCTTCTCACTCCTCCTATAAGGATGACGGCAATGATGTCTCTCAGAACCGAAACTATAATAGAAGCCATAGGCACTACCCCTCCTATCAAGTGTATCCAATGATCTTCCACCTCTGATTGTGTCACCTCTATTCGACCTGTATCCTGATCGAGACTTGCTACCATATGCCTCATTACTCCTTCCCTCCTTCTTATATCCATGACTGATCCTCAACTCTCCCTGTTTCTACAAATTTGAAAGACTCTCAAAGATAAATGCATTAAATTTTTCTTGCTTTTCCTGAGCTCTGGCAAGCCTTTCCCGTGCCTTAATAGACTTGTTATTATTTGCCTTGCAACTTCTAATTTCTACCTTCAAAATTATCATTGTATTTGCTATGTTAGAAGAATACTCTTCTCCTTGCTGCTCAACTAACCTATCCCATTCCATTGAGTTCTCATCGAGCTTGTAAGGAGAGTCATATGAACTGTAGTCCACCATTTTTCTCTTCATCTTTGGCCTTCTATCTCCTGTAAACATACCATGTTAGATAAACCAAATAAAAGACATAATCAAATCACACCTTAGTGAATTATATATATATATATAGAGAGAGAGAGAGAGAGAGAGATATCAAAATCTCCACATCATGCATGATGACGTAAAACTGCAACACTAACTATATACATGGTAAACATATCCACTAAAATGCATGCATAATAAACACATACAATTAACATGCATGCATTACAACATGCAATAACCCATCTAGTCCAAGCGTTTGAACCTGGAAGCTCTGATATTTTTACTCACTTTTACAAGCTCTCTAGGGTAAACATGAGATGAAAGTCACTATGATATGACATGACCTCCAAGTTTCTGTTATGGAAGTGGGGTCGATGCACCAAAAACTTACAAATATGCCTCTGAGACCAGAAACCACTCAGGAGTCATCCAACCACCCCAGATGGTCAATCCCTGAGTTGGAGCTCTTTTCACAATGGAAACTCCCTAACCACATGCATTATGACCGAAATTTCCCAGTTCAGAGGTTGTGATCGCGAGACTGTGCCAATTTTTCATTCCAGACTCCAAACTACTTCTTGTAACTTTCCAAAATCACAACAATAATGATATAAATATAATAAGTGAAACTTAAGTGAAATATTGACCTAGACATGCCTATTACATGATAGAAATTTCGTCAAACATATGGTAAACATGAAAAATACAAGTCATGAATGCATATTTGATCATAAACTTTTGAAATTCATTTGAGAATCACCAAGAAGGCTCTACGCGCTCTCTAGTTAGCTATAATAACACTTGTTATCCCATGCATTCATCAACCATTCAATAATTTTTCAAACAATGTCAAATCAGTCGTAATGTCAACATGACAACTAGTACAAGTGCTCATAGATTACAATAGGAAAATGGCTCTTATTAACATATGAAAATTCCAACCAAGTTAGGGACTTCGACATACCATTCGACCATATATTGGGTTGAACCAAATCTCTCTTTCAGCCAATCACCCCCATGCCATATTCCATGCATAAATGTGTGATCATAAGGGTTAAACCAAAACAAACCAACCAGGGCTTCCATAGGCCAAACCACCTCAACCCTTAACCACAATGATCTCACCTATATGGTCCAAAAATCACTAAAATCAACTAGATAGGTCTCTACCCAAGTTTTCCATGAACTAGTAACTCTTCCCATAGCTAACACAAGGGCCCAGAGAAATTTTTCCAACCCATAGCTCAAGGGACTAGTAACTTGACCCACAAGGCACCAAATTGTTTGTCCCAACCTACATGATCATAAACTAGAAACTCAACCCAAGTTGTTTCAGTGATCCAGAGCATTTGTTCCAACCCATAGCCATAGGGAACTTGAGAACCGATCAGAAAACAAGTGGGAAACCCACAACACCATGGCTATCTAGAAAATGGTAACGAAAGGTTGAAACCATTTTCAATTAAAGCAATCCTTCATGCTAGTGACAACACATATCCAAGGAATCACATGAATGCATCAATCATCCAAAAACAAGCAAGGAGATCATACATGCAACATGTTACATGCAAATCAATCCAGATATAGTTGACGATCCTATTGTCTTCTTGTGCTTCCTTGCTCTCCTTTGCTTGATTTCTCCAATCTAAGTGAATGCTAGAGTGCTCCAAGAATGCTCTAAGTGTGCAAGAGTGTATGAGAGCCCAAAAGCTAGACTGACAAAATCCAAGCCAAAAGCTATGAATTTTTTCTTTGATGCCTTTTTATTATTGATTCCTTTATTTTCTTCGTTCTCCTCTAATTTCCCTTGCATGAAATTTGTGTCTCGTCACCTTCCTTTTCTCCTATTTCCCTTTATTTTCATCATTAATTGTCAATTATTGCCTCTTTTCCTTTGCCAATTTCCATAGCCAAATATAAACCACAAGTGATTCCCACTATAGTATTTTGCCCACCATTAAGCTCGGAATACATATCCCATGACCTTGGTCTTATTTTATTTACATGTAAAATAAACTAGGGGTTGTTACAGTGATCACGTAATATTTCTAACTATGCATTGTGATGTTCTAATCATAATGCGTTGTTATTTAATGATATAATGATGTCTTTAGACACCACCTATCATCTTGGAGCATTATTTTCTCTTTTGTTTAATCTCTAATTAGATAATCTTATATGTTCTTTGTTCTTGGTTCCTAGTACGAGAGAATACCCCAACATAATAGTTTAAACTATATTTTCAATAACAATTGATGAATATGTGGAGCCTTGAAATGGACCAAAAGAATCCACGAGAGGGGAGGGAAGCCAACAAAACTAATTTAAAGGAATTAACCCTTGCCAATAATTCTATTGGCTAAGTTGAATATTCATAAAGTATAAGATTGTGAACTTCTCCAAGAAAATATCTAATGGGAAGGATGTGGTAGTGGCTTCAATATTTTTGGAATTAGTTGGGTTGTACTCCAACTGTCTCATCCAAAGTGTGGGTAGAGTACCCATTCAAATACTTATGGGGTCTAACCATAAGATTATGACTTGACTAGGATTAGTAGATTTAACACAAAATCTATCAAAGAAGATAAATCTTCTTAAGGAAAGTCATTGAGATAAGCAAATAGAATTGTGTTTGAAAGATAGATGAGCATGGATGAACTAGAGAAACTGTAAAAGAAACAAAATCACTTAAGGGTTTTGTAACACCCTCCTCCCACATTTACCCAAGTTAACCAGTTTGTTGGGGTAAACATGTGATGAGAGGCTACTATGATATGATACAACTCCCTATGTATTAGTTAAGGAAGTGGAACTGACACAACACAACCAATCTGACCTTCTACACATGCTATAGAACCCTCAAGAGCCATCCAACCTTTCCAGGTGACTAGACCTTGAGACAACCTAACCTTTTACTACATTAAAGCCTTAGTCACCCCCATGACATAGGCATGCATGCAACTAGGACCGTCCAATCACTCCCATAATAAGGGGATTCCTACAACTGAGGAATTTTCCAAGTATTTATGTACTAACGACCCTTGATTTTGTGCCACTTTTTTAGGGTCGGGACTCATGCCACTACCCAAAACTCCATGAAACTCCCAGAAATGGAAAGAAACATAGTAGTAATGATACAAATGCAAATACTTGAACAAGAACTTGACTGGACCCCTACTAGCCGTGACAGGAATTTCGTCAAACATGTCACAAATACGCATTCTACAAGCCATAATAATAGATCTGACCATAGAGGTCTCATATTTATCTAAGAATCACTAAGAATCATTGATTCCTTATCACATTAGCTGCATTATCATCTATTAGGTCATATATTCATTGTTCATTCATTTACAAATCAAAACATGATGAGAGCCATGCATCATCATTATCATAAAATATACTCATGACTAGCATATAAACAACAGAAATAATAAGGATGCAATAGCCATAAATGGCACATATGAACCAGTACATTTTCACATAAAATACCAAGGAAGGGTACTCTTATTAATTAATGCAAAATCCGACCATGTTTGGGACTTCCACATTCTACCAGACCATAGATTGGTTGAACCAAATCTCTCTTTAGCCAATCATTCCAAGCATGAATGTGAGACTTATAACCAAATCAACCAAGGCTTCTTGACGCTACACCAACTTACCCTCATCAATAGAACTGGGCTTTACCACAATCCTTACCAGATCACTAGGCCCTAAACAAGCATGGATGCCTCTAGATCTCCCCACCTAAACTCTGAGAATTTTGTCTATCTCAAGCTCTCAACTTTACTGTATATCCTACCACTACCAGTCAAGGGATTTCTAGGCCTACGAGGTCTCCACCCTATAATATTTACCTTGCATCCCATCCTAGGATTCCTAGGCCCAATCAAGGGTATTCACCACTGAGCTTTACCATTTATCCTACCATTCACTAGTCAAGGGATTCCTAGTCTCAATCGAGGTATTCACATCCAGGCTTTACCATATATCCCATCCCGAGATTCCTAGGCCTTGTGAAGAATCCTGAGACCACCCCACTCAGCTTCGAGTCCATTCGACAATCCACCTCAACCAAATACAAGAGAACCCACCACAACATGGTTACCTAGAAATGGTAAGGCAAGGCTGAAGAACATTGTCACACTTGGAAAAAACCATGCCAATGACAACAAGAGAACCAAGAACACGCATGCATAACCATGAATGCCAAAACCAGCAAGGAAATTATACATGCAATTAATCTCGTTGTAGTTGTTTGATCCTGCTCTTCCTCGCTTGATCTTTTCTTTCCTCTTTGTCTTCTTTTCTTTATTGATCCAATGCTAAAGTGCTACAAGAAAACTCTAAGTGTCCAAGATTGAGAGAGAGAGAGAGAGAGAATAGAGAGAGAGTTCCAAAACTATACTAACAAAAGGTACCAACTGATCCTCATAGGCCTCTATTTTGCTCATTTTTCCATTATTTTCCTTCATTTTCCTCCTCACATGCAACCTGTGACCTTTCACCTTCATTTTCTCATAATTTCCATTATTTTCACAAATAAAATTCCAATAAATTCCACTTTGCCTTTCCAAAGCCTTTTCCAATTTCCTTTGCCATAATAAACCAAAATGGACACCCGCTAGGATGTTTTTTCCCAACATTCAACTTGGAATAAGTGTCCCATAACTATGGTTATTATTTTGCGTTTATTAACTTTTTACATGGATTTTTGACCAAGTTTGTTACAAAACTGTCCCCCTTGGGGGAACACCGTCCTTGGTGTTTAATGACACCTACAACCAATAAGATTGTTGAAAGAAAAACATACTAACCTTGGAGCTTTATAACTTAGCTCGTTGTAGTATTTACAATGATCAAACTTCTAAAAAGTAACCCAACATGACAACATAACAACATGACAACCAAAATTACATGACACTATACCGCTTATTGGAGCTTTATAACACAATTCATGACAATATTTACATCCATATACATATGTACATATACCAAAACTTCATGCCAAAGCATATACAAAAAACATATATTAAGGACATTCGCTCAACCAACAAATAGAGAAGGATACATAGCCTGCATCCAATCTTCCATCTCCCATGTAGCTTCATCGGGCCTAAAGTGCTTCCACTGCACTTTAACCTACTTGATTTATCGGTTCCGAATCATGAACATCTTTCTCTACAAAATACACTATGGTTCTGACTATAATTATCCTTCGAGCTCCACCTACAATACAGACCAGTCAATCACATGATCATCATATTTAACATACTTCTTACGCAATGACACATTGAAAACAATATGGAATTTCATTATCGAAGGAAAATCAATTCAATAGGCTATTGTTCCAATCCTTTCATAAATCTTGAAAGGTCCACAAAATTGAGGTTCCAGCTTGGCACACGATCCAATCCGTAAGGATTTATTCTTGGGCTTGGTGTGCAACTACACTTGTTCCCCAAACTGAAACTCCTTAAACAACCTATTATGATCTGCATAGCTTTTATGCATGTCTTTTGTTGCCTTCATATTCTTCTTTATTACTTGAATTTCCTGTTCCATCTCTGCTAACATATCTGATCCTATCAACACCTCATTCACTGGGTCACTCAAACTAATGGGAGTATTACAATTCCGCCTATACAATGCCTCAAATGGACTCATCCTCAGTGCCTCCTGGTAACATTTTTTGTAAGCGAACTCAACCATGGAAAGGTACTCCTCTCATCTCCTTTGTTGATGCATCACATACATCCTTAACATGTCCTCCAACATCCTGACCCTTTGTATCTTCCCATCTGTTTATGGATGATAAGCTATATTGAAGGCCAACTTTGTCCCTAAACTTGCAAACAAAATCCTTCCAAAACTTGGAAGTTAACTTAGCATCCCTGTCTGACACAATCTTCTTCGGAACACCATGTAATCTGACCACATCTATGGTGAATACCTATGCCACATCACTAGATGAATACATAGATTTTACCAGAATGAAGTATGCTACCTTAGTCAACCTATCGATCACAATCATGATGGAATCATGTTGTCTAGATGTCCTCAACAAACTTGTAATGAAATCCATGGAAATTACCTCCCATTTCCACTCTAGAATCAGAATCGGCTATAGAACTCCACCTAGATGTTTAAACTTTGCCTTTACCTGTTGACAGTCCAAACATCTAGCCATAAAATTTGCCACATCCTTCTTCAGATTCAGCCAATAATAAAACTCCTTCACTGCTATCAATGTATTTTGATATCCTGGGTGACCTGAATATGGTTTCGCATGAAACTCCCTCAAGATAATATTCTTGATCTCACTACTTTCTGACACATATATCCTGTCCCTAAATCTGATCAAGCCATCTGCTCGAAGATGATAATCCATATCCTGTGCATTTGTACCACTACCTATACTAGTACTTGTACTTTGTTATAACTTGTGCCTAAGCTCCATGTACTTGTCATCTCGTTGACCTACCTGTAAGATTTGATCCTATAGAATTTTCCCATAAGAAATCATATTTTCAATGTGATTTACATGTATCCTCCTGTTAAGAGCATCTGCAACCATGTTCTCTTTTCCCTCGATGTACATGATCTCGAATTCAAACTCACTGATCATGGCCAACCCTCTAGCTTTCTTGGCATTCAAATTTGACTGATCAAACAAGTATCTCAACCCATTGTGATCACTTATCAGTACAAATCTCCTCCCAAGAAGATAGCGCCTCCACATCTTCAATGCATGAATGATCGTTGCCAACTGAAGATCATGTGTCAGATAATTCTACTTGTGCTTTTTCAATTAAGTGACTCATAGTACACTACATGTCCCTCCTGTATAATGACTCCACCAAGCTCCCTCTTGTAAGCATTTGTACACACTACAAACTCTTTATCCAGATTTTCAATCTTTAACATTGGAGCATTTTTCAACAATTGCTTCAATTGTTCAAAACTCGCTGCATATTCCTCTGTCCATTCAAATTTCTTACCTTTTCGCTGCAATGATGTGATAGGATATGCAATGCGAGAGAATTTCTTGATGAACCTCCTATAGTAACCTACTAACCCCATAAATGATCTTACCTCATCCACATTCCTATGAGTTTCCCACTCCATGATAGCCTTTATCTTTTCTGGATCCACTCCTATACGTTCCTTGGAAACAACATGTTCCAAGTAATGTACCTTTTTTTATGAAAGAAACTTCATTTTCTAAGCTTGGAATACAACTAATGTTCTCTTAGCAATCTTAACACTACTGCTAAATTCTCATCATGTTCTTCCTCATTCTTAGAATATATCAATATGTTATTAATGAATATAATAACAAACTTGTCCAGATATAGACGCTACACATTATTCATCGAGCACATAAAGGTAAATTGAGGGTACTATATTTTTTCTTCACAAAAAATACTAGTGCACCCCATGGTGATACACTTGGCCTAATGTATTCATTTTCAAGCATTCCCTTAAATTGTAATTTCAGATCTACCTACTGTCGAGTGCTCATTTTGTACGGTGCCTTTGACATTATTGTTGTCCTTGTTACAAACTCAATATAGAAGTCCACTTCTCTGTGAGGAGGAAACTCTAAGATCTATATTGAAACCACATCCTGAAACTATTGTAAAACCAAGGACCTGCTCAATATCTCTACATCCTAATCCTCCTTACCTTTATTGTTAGAAATGTGCATTGCAAATAACACATGCCCTTTTCTGTGACTATGCTTTTCCTACATAGTTGTCACCATTCTAACTGATGTTGCTTTATTCTTACCCTGTAAGATACATTTTTCCCCATTGTCATCCAAGCACTCAATGGATTTTTCATAACAAACCACCTTAGTCCTATGAAGGTACAACCATTCCATAGCCAAAAGCATATTATAGGATCCTAATAACAATACATTAAAATGTGTTGATGCAAGCATACCATTCAGTTCAAATGCACAAGCTCTTACCCAATGATGAACTCTCTTCTTTATACCTGTAGCCAACTGCACTAACCAAGATTTTGCATGCACTTCTTTATTCAAACAACACTTATCCAACAAGTCAGAGTTAGCATAACTATAATTAGATATAAGATCAATAAAAATAGAAACAAATTGGTCACAAAACTTATTGTCCATCTCAATGATAGATGACTAGTGATACGTCTGCCTGTTATACAGCATTGTATAGATACGAGGAATCTCTTCCCAACATCCCCAACATTCTGCGCCTCCTTTGCTCTGTAAATCTGAGGCATACCACCCTAATGTTGTGCAAAATCCCTCTGTATATGCTCCTTACTACATATCCAACATTCCAACCACCTGATACCATCACCTCTATTATGCTGTTGTGACTCATGTCCTTGTCCAACTACGTTGAACGTCTTCTAAGGTGCAACATTTTCTTTCTCTTCTACATTCTGATGCCTTGCTATTTTTGGCTACAATTTACCCTAACCTTTATCTTTCCCTTTCCATCCTTGTTGAGAACCATTCTTACGCTTTGACTACTCATAAAAATGCATCAGTTTCCTAATAAATTCCTCAAGTGACTGAGGCTCATCATACTAAATCCGATCTCTAAATTCTAATGGCAATCCATTGACAAACCTCTAAAATTTAGTCTTCTCATCCTTAATATACGATACATACCTCAATAGCTCCAAGAACTTAGTCGTATACTCTTCATCTGTCATCAATCCCATCTTAAGCTCATAGAATTCCTTGGCTTTGTTGTCATAGTACCTCTTCGAGAAGTACTTCTTCCTAAAAAGTCTTTTGAATTCATGCCAGCTCAACTCTTTTGTGTTGATGTCTCTGACTGGCTTCACATCTTTCCACTAGATATCTTCTTTACCTTTCAGGCTGAAGATAGTTACTCTGCCTTTCGTATTATCTATGTAATTATGCAACTCAAAGAATTTCTTCATCCCAAGTAACCAAGCCTCTGCATCTTTTGACTTCCTCAAATCCCCATCGAAGGTGGGTGGCTTAGCTTTATTAAACTCATCTAAAAATTATCCCCTATCACTCCTCCTATAAGGGTGATAATGATGACGATCATAGTGCCTGTCATAACTAAAACTAGAACAGTACCTGTGTCTGTCACCTTTCCAACCAAGAGTGTCCAAGAATCTACCATCTCTGATCATGTCATCTCTATCTGACATGTGACCACCATGAGACCTACTACCATATGTCCCATTATTTTTGTCCTCCTATCCCTGGTTGATCTGAAGTGGCCCTTGTCACTACAATTTTGAAAAACTCTGAAGGATTATTGCATTGACTTATGCTTGTTTTTTTTGTGCCTACATGCTTCTATCATTGTCTTCTTTTCAACTTCTTATCTCTACCTTCAAGCTTCTCAATGTGTCTGCTAAGTCAGAATAATTCCCAACACCGTGTTTCTCATATGATCCATAAGGGGAATCTCATGAACTATATTCTACCATCTTACTATTCATCTTTGATCCTTCCTGCAAGGAATATTATGTCAACTAAACCAAATCATGAACAACCCAACTTACCTCAGTATAATTTTGGGAGGATATGTCATCTGCAAAACCAACCAGATTAACACAATACATACATACACACACACACACACACACACATATATATATATATATATATCATCCCAACCATGGTTTAGTCATCACGACATGACCATACCAACCACACATCATGACCTTAGGCATGACAACTACAACCATACCAATGTATACATAAAAACATATAAACACTAACAGGCATAAACAATGCATAACTGACATACATTCACAACAAATACATTCAACAATAACACCATCAACTTTCACATGGAAACACTACTACGACCATGAGTGTAGAAATTATACAAAATATATATATATCATGGATTCAAACCGATCTAACATTTTACTAAAGCTAGAGAATGAATCGCTTCTACAAATCACTTGCGTAAATTAAACACAATTGCCAATTACAATAAGCAAATAAAGAATCAAATCAAACCACAACACAGATAATTTTCTTCGGAAAGCTTGCTACTCAAAACCCCATTATCTTCTATTGTATATTCAGCATGGATACATGAAACAAATACAATGCCCTCTCCTCACAAGACTCTTCAACACTCAATTATCTATCTCACACTGT
This sequence comes from Pinus albicaulis, assembly GCA_034641835.2. Taxonomy (NCBI): domain Eukaryota; kingdom Viridiplantae; phylum Streptophyta; class Pinopsida; order Pinales; family Pinaceae; genus Pinus; species Pinus albicaulis. Next base: position 9,003,242 of record MU968381.1, read on the forward strand.
CCTTGATAAAAACTTACCAATACTTAGCCAATTTCAGCCTTCTCAACAACCTGCCTTGCTTACACAATTCATGAGGAATGCAATCCCTAAATAATAGGATATTTGGCCTTCCTTGACTACGCAAGTATCATGGGAAATCCAATGAGTGTTTGGGTGCATGGGTGCAACCCAATAATCCTACAACTGATAGTCAACATCACTTTCGCCTAGATCTCAATTGGGTCTCCACTAGAACTGACATGCATGCAGCTAATAATAGTAAATCCTCAATTGCATGTGAGATCACTGATTGTGAATTAAATAATATTTGATTCACTTGATCTTCCACTAGTGTATCAAATAGTTACAACTAGCGCAACTGAGTTTAACTCACTTAACCGAGTTTAAATGATTACAACCTGCATTAACTAATGCACCACTGCACTTCAAACTCTGTTACAACTAGAATTACTTTGCATGCCTCACCAACTACCCTCAACTTGAAATTCATGAGTTAACTGAGTTTATCACACTCAATTAACTATTACAAGTTATTTTGAGATTAGATTACATTTTATTGTCCATTCTAATTAAGGGATAATTTAAATATAAATGCACCAAATTTAGCCCACACCAGTGTAGGTGTTGCTAAGACCTGTGGTCCCGCACTAGTGTAGGTGCTGCTTGGACCTCTTGGTCCCACACTAGTGTAGGTGCTGCAATTTCTTGTTGAAATTCAACACTCTCTCTCAACAAGAAAGAGATTATCCTTCACCTTGATCCTGCCTCTATGGTATTCGAATTTTCTCCTAGTGAGCGCCTTCTTCAGAATATCTGCATCCTGATCTTCTATGGGAATGTACTGAAGTAACATTATGCGCCTTTTCACACAATCTCTAAGATGGTGGTACCAGATATGAATGTGCTTGGACCTATCATGAACACAAGATTAACCGAAATTTTAATGCAACTCTGGTTATCATAATGTATCAATGTTGGATCCATCTGAGAACCAAACGAACCAACCAAAATATTTCTCATCGAGATGGCCTCACATGCAGCTTGAATTGTTGCCATGTACTTTGCCTCGGCTAAACTGAGTGTCATGGACCGTTGCTTCCTACTGTACCAAGAAACTGTTTTTGATCCAATGCTAAAGATCCCTCCTGATGTGCTCTTTTTATCTGATTGACTACCTGACCAATCTGCATCTGTGAAGCCTTGAAGCATCATTCCCTTTGTCCGTTTGTACCATAGACCATACTTTGGCGTGCCTCCAAGATACCATAAGACATGCTTCCATGCCTTCCAAAAGAGCTTGTAGGCTTAACCATAGCTTGACTCAGTTGCTTAACTGCATAGAAAATGTCTGGTCTCATGTTCACCAAATACATTAGTGAACCCACTAACTGTCTGTAGACAGTAGCATCCGCTACTTCCCCATAAGTAGCATCCTCTTTCCTCCAATTTCCTGAAAGAGGAGTCTCCATGGGTTTACAACTCTCCATGTGAAACTTACCCAATATCTCTTTGGCATACTTGCCTTAAGAAAAGAAAAAAAGTTCACCATCCCGCTGCCATATTTCCAAGCCAAGGAAATAATGAAGGAGTCCCATGTCCTTCATTTCGAATTCTCTTGCAAGGTCCTCTTTGCAAGAAAGTATCAGTTGCTCATCACCTGTCAAGATTAGATCATCTACATAAAGTACAAAAATCAAAAGCTTACCATCAACCACAATCTAGTATAGTTTTGCATCAGCTTCACTTTTGGTGAAGCCCAACCCGGTGAAATAACTGTCAATCTGAGTGTACCAAGCACGAGGTGCTTGCTTCAGCCCATACAATGCTCTCTTGAGTCGGCACACATGTGACTCACTGTTAAATATTTTGAAACCTTCTGGATGCTCTATGTACACTTCGTCCTCAATGAATCCATTGAGAAACGAGGTTTTGACATCCATATGATGAATGCGCCACCCCATCTGTGCTAAGAGTGGAAGGATAGATCTGATGGAAGAATACCTTGCGACTATGCAAAGGTATCTTCATAGTCAATCCCCTCAATCTATGAGAATCCCCAGGCCACAAATCCGGCCTTGTACTTCTCCACACTCCCATCAACAACTTGCTTTACCTTGTAGATCCATCTAGATCCAACCATTGATTTGTCGACTAGTCTTGGGACTACCTCCTATGCACTGTTCTTGAAAATGGAGTCATACTCCTCTACCATAGCATCAACCCAAGTTGGTTTCTACAATTCTTCCTCAAAGGAAGAAGGTTCAGTCACAATACATTTGCTCATAAGAGCCATGTATCCAGTAAACATGTCAAGAGATTGTCTTTGTCTGCACAATGAAGTAGGGGCTCCTACATTCTTTTTTGCATCAAGTCTTAATCTATCAGTTTCCATGGTGCGCCTTCTGCCATTTCTAATAGATGTCTTTTCATGAGTGTTTTCCTCCACTCCATGATCCTCTGCATGTGGTTGATCCACATCTTGAGGTTCATTCTTGGGAATTAATAGTTCCTTCTCTGCCTGCAAGTCCAACTCCCTCTCAAGGGACAACTGCAGGGATTTCTCCTCATCAAATTTTATATCTCGTCGCACAACAATCATTTTGTTGTTTGGAAAATACACCCGATAGTTGTGGGGAGTTTCATTGTACCCCACAAATATCCCAATCTGAGTTTTCGGTTCCAGCTTCTTCCTGACATCTTTAGTCACATGCACATAAATAGATGAGCCAAAAATCTTAAAATGTGAAACATCGGGTTTCTTACCAGTAAAATCCTCTTCAGGTGTGCTCATGGCAAGTATCCTATGAGGACAACGGTTCTACACATATACCGCAGTGTTGCATGCCTCCGCCCACAGATGCAACGGTAGGCCCTGATCATGCAACATCGCTCATGTTGAACCCACAATCATTTTGTTCTCTCTTTCAGCAACCCCATTTTGTTATGGGTTATGAGGTGCTATCAGTTCTCTTCGAATTCCTTCTTTGCTGAAAAAGTTCTTGAATTCATTAGAGATGTACTCACCACCATTATCGCTCCTAAGAGCCTTCACTTTCTTCCCCGTGTCTTTCTCCACTAGTGCTTTAAACTCAAGAAACATTGAGAATGTTTGATCTTTCTTTTGCATGAAGTAGATCCAATGCTTATGAGAAAATTCATCAACAAATATCACATAGTACTTATGTTTTGTTGTCGAAGCAATAGAGAATGGTCCACACACGTTTGAGTGGATTCTCTCAAGGATTTCCGAAGCTAGGTTCTCCTTCTCATGAAAGGTAGTCATTGCATGCTTCCCCATGGTACACCCCTTGCATGTATCTAACTGAGCAAGTGTTCCCATTGGAAGTCTTGTAGAAATATACTGCATGAATTTCAAGGCTCCATGGTGTAGATGGCCCAATCTCTTGTGCCATAACTCACCCTCATCTTGGATCACCACTTTGTCCGCCTTGCCCATCATTGTTGCGCAACCATCTACATCCAGTTTATAAAAATTATTAACTCGAATCCCTATCTTCTTGGCTTTCCCTATTGTTTTGTGTCGCGTGAAAGCTTTACCTTCACTGAAAACAACATCATAGCTTCTATCCTCCAACATTGCAACTAAGACCAAATTTTTCTTTAAGCCCGATACATGCATTACATATTTTAAGTGAAAGGGTTTACCTGAATGTCTCTGAAAGGTAATAGTACCAATCCCGGTAGGACTGTACCATCCCTCATCACCCATTTCGATATGCATCTAGATTTCCTTCTCCTCCAAGCTACTGAAAAGTTCGTTGTCTCTCGTCATGTGAAAGGAAGCACCACTATCCAAGTCCCACACCGAACCCATTGCACTTGACACCATGCATGCAATGAGAGAGGAGTCAAACTCAAATTGTGAGGTCAAAGCCTCAGCAACTGCATATCTTGAAGCCTTCTTGTTCTTCTTCTTTTGTGGACAATTTGTGGCATAATGCCTGTGCTCGTGACAGTGAAAACACTTCACTTTGGACATATCGCGCTTCTTGCCATTTTTACCCGACTCAGATTTGGAATGAAATTTCTTTCCTTTCCCCTTCTTTGCCTTGGAATCCAAAGCACAATCTTCTTCATCATCGTGCTCAGATGAAGATCCATCTCTGGTATTTCATCTAAACTCTTCTTGCACCAAATCCAACCATAGTCGTTCCCAATCTGGAAATTTTTCCCTTCCATTGATAGAGTCTTCATAACTGTGCCAACCCTTGGGAAGTCCTAAAAGAGCTAGGCTCACCAAGTCATCATCCGTGATTGTTATTCTAACGCTCCCCAGCTCATCCCGACATTGGACAAACTTTGTTAGATATTTTGGAATGGTGTCACCCTTTTCCATCTTGATCTTCCTAAGCTTGTCTTTCAACGCCAATTTCCTATGGTCATTGCTGCAATGAAATAGATTCGTCAAAAATTTCTACATAGCATATGGTGTCACTTTTCCATGGATACTTGAGACAATGTGGTCTCGTACTCCCTCCAATAGGATCCTCCTCGCCTTTGGAACTTTATTTTTCCAAGCATCAATATTTGCAACATCTGTCACAACGGGTTTGGGAATGTCATTGTCAATGAATTGCTTCAAACCATTCTCTTCGAGTACTACCTCCATTTTTTCCTTCCAAGCAATATAGTTAGAGTTTCCCTCGAGTGCATACTCCAATCTCAAGCCATTGAAATCCATTTCGATCTTGAATCACCTGTAGCACCAAGAAAGTCTTCTGCAAATTTGAATTTTATTCAGTCATAAACTCATCGTATTCTTTACTGCAGTAATTTCTTGTGCTCTGGTACCATGTAGAAATTATACAACATATATGTATATCATGGATTCAAACCGATCTAACAATGTACTAAAGTTAGATTCTAAATCGCTTCTACAAATCACTTTCGGAAATTAAACACAATCACCAATTACAATAAGCAAAGAAAGAATCAAATCAAACCACGACATAGATAATTTCCCTGGGAAAGATTGTTGCTCAAAACCCCACTATCTTCTATTGTATATTCAGCATGGATACATGAAAAAAATACAATGCCCTCTCCTCACAAGAGTCTCCAACACTCAGTTATCTGTCTCACACTATCCTTGACAAAAACTAACCAATATTTGGCCAATTTCAGTCTTCTCAATAGCATGCCTTGCTCGCGCAATTCAGGAGGAATGCAATCCCTAAAGAATAGGAGATTTGGCCTTTCTTGGCTGCGCAAGTATCATGGGAAATCCAATGATTTTTTGGGTGCATGGGTGAAACCTAATAATCCTACAACTGATATTCAACATCCCTTTCACCTAGATCTCAACTAGGTCTCCACTGAAACTAACATGCATGCAGCTAATAATAGTAAATACTCAGTTGCATGTGAGATCACTGATTGTGAATTAAATAATATTTAATTCACTTGATCTTCCACTAGTGTATCAAACGGTTACAACTAGCACAACTGAGATTAACTCACTTAACTGAGTTAAACTGATTACAACCTGCATTAACTAATGCACCACTGCACTTCAAACTCTGTTACAACTAGAATTACTCTGCATGCCTCACCATCCACCCTCAACTCGAAATTCATGAGTTAACTGAGTTTATCACACTCAGTTAACTATTACAAGTTATTTTGAGATTAGATTACATTTTATTGTCTGTTCTAATTGAGGGATAATAAATTTAGACATGCACCAAATTTAGCCCACACCAGTGTAGGTGCTACTAAGACCTGTGGTCCTACACTAATGTAGGCACTGCTTGGACCTCTTCGTCCCACACTAGTGTAGGTGTTGCAATTTCTTGTTGAACTTCAACAATGAGTAACACCATGCATATGCAGTAAACACATAGACCACAAGCATAATAACACATATGAAACTTACATTAATGCATGACTACCACACTACCCATCCAGTCCAAGGGGTGAACCATGCTTTAATACCACTCTATAACACCCTCCTCCCACATTTAGCCAAGTTAATCAGTTTTTTGGGGTAAACATGTGACAAGAGGCTACTATGATATGATCCAACTCCCTATGTATCAATTAAGTAAATGGAACTAACAAAACACAACCAATCTGACCTTCTACACATGCTACATAACCCTCAAGAGCCATCCAACCCTTCCAGGTGACCAACCCCTTAGACAACCTACCTTTTATTGCATTAAAGCCTCAGTCCCTCCTATGAAATAGGCATGCATGCGACTGGGACCCTCCAGGCGCTCCCACAGCACGAGCATGCCTACGACTGGGTAATTTTCCAGGTAGTTTTGTCCTAGCTACCTCAGATTCTGTGCCACTTTTTCAAGGCCACGACTCAAACCACTACCCATAACTCCATGAAACTTCCAGAAATGAAAAGTAAGATAGAAACAATGATACAAATTTAAATACTTGAATAAGGACTTGACTGGACCCCTACTATCCATGACAGGAATTTCATCAAACATGTCACAAATATGCATTTTATAAGTCATAATAACATATCTGACCATAGAGGTCTCATACTTATCTAAGAATCACTAAGAAGCATTGTTGTATTATCACATTAGTTGCATTATCATCTATTAGGTCATATATTCATTGTTCATTCATTTACAAATCAAAACATGATGAGAACCATACATCATCATTGTCATAAAACATACTCATAACTAAAAAACAACAAAAATAATAAGGATAAAACATCCATAAATGCCACATATGAACCAATATATTTTCACATAAAATACCAAGGAAGGAAACTCTTATTAATGAATGCAAAATCCAACCAGGTTTGGGACTCCCATGTTCCACCCGACCATATATTGTTTGAATCAAATCTCTCTCCATCCAATAACCTTCGTGCATTATTCTAAGCATGAATGTGGGACTTATAACTAAAATCAACCAAGGCTCCTGAGGCTACACCACCTCACCCTCATCAATAGAACCATGCTTTACCACAATTCTCACTGGATCAATAGGCCCTGAACAAGCATGGATGCCTACATATCTCTCCACTTAAACTGTGAGAAATTTTTTGGTCTCAACCTCTCGGCTTTACCGTGTATCCTGCTATTACCAGTCAAGGGATTCCTAGAGCTACGAGGTCTCCACCCTCTAGGACTTACCATGTACCCCATCCCGTGATTCCTTGGCCCAATTAAGGTTATTCACCACTGATATTTATCGTGTATCCCACCATTCACCGGTCAAGGGATTCCTAGCCTCAATTGAGTTGTTCACATCCAGGATTTACCGTGTATCCCATCTCGAGATTCCTAGGCCTTTTGAATAATCCTAAGACCACCCCACTTAGCTTCAAGTCCATGCAACAATCCAACTCAACCAAATACAAGAGAACCCACCACACGATGACTATCAAGTAATGGCAAGGCAAGGTCGAAGAACATTGTCACACCTGGCGAAACCCATGACAATGACAACAAGAGAACCAAGAACACATGCATAACCATGCATTCCAAAACTAGCAAGGAAATTATACATGCAAATAGATACCTGCAAGTAATCTCGTTGTAGTTGCTTGATCTTGCTCTTCCTTACTTGGTCTTTTCTTTCCTCTTTGCCTTCTTTTCTTTTCTTGATCCAATGGTGAAGTTCTCCAAGAAAACTCTAATTTTCAAAGAGAGAGAGAGAGAATAGAGAGAGAGCTCCAAAAATGAACTAACAAAAGGTACCAACTAATCCTCAAAAGCCTTTTTATTAATGAGGCCTCTATTTTCTTCATTTTTCCATTATTTTCCTTCATTTTCCTCATCGCATGCAATCGATGACCTTTCACCTTCCTTTTCTCCTAATTTCCATTATTTTCACAAACAAAATGCCACTTTGCCTTTCCAAAGCCTTTGCCATTGCCTTTTCCAATTTCCTTTGCCATAATAAACCAAAATGAACACCCACTAGAATGTTTTAGCCCAACATTCATCTCAGAATAAGTGTCCCATAACCATGGTTATTATTTTTCCTTTATTAAGTTTTTACATCGATTTTTTACTAGGGTTGTTACAAGTATTGAGATTTTGGCTCTAAATATAAGGTGGAAAAAAACATTTTGAAACACAACAACTTGTGTGTAACCATGATTCATCTAATTTAGTGAGGGAAGTCAATAAATAAGTCTTTAACTTGAGCCAGAGGGCTAGGAATTGTTGAGAATTTTTTTTTTTTATGTAAGCATGAAAATTACTTGAAAGGGGAAGAGTCGAGGAACTATTGGATCATAAAAGGACTCCCTTTGTATTGTGCAAGCCCATTGTGGCAACACTGTGAATGATAACATGCCCTATCTTAGTAGTTTAAAAGACATTTTTATTGATTTTTGTGTGAATGAAGGGGAATGGTCTTCATCCTCACACCACTGGTAGCCTAGGAGAGAGTTTCCATTAGGGTGATTGTTATGCAAAACAACTAAGAAATCACCCATAATATTTGAGAAAACTCTAGGCTTAGTGGGTTTCAAGATAAATGACAAGTTTGGCTTGATGAAGGAGAATGGCCTTCATGACTCCACCCTGTAATGGCTAAGTGATAACTTCCCTCATAGCTTCATGGTTTGGCTTGGGGTTAGTCAACTACAAAGAATAAAAAAAAACAATTAAGAATATGTTTGGGTGGAAAGTGGCTTGTCTTTCATCAACTGTAGGCAACTATTGATTTTGACAAGATAAAATCCCTTGTGGACTTTAGATATGTAATGCAAACCATACTCAATGAAATATAGATATTGTTGATGGAATGGTGAATATTGATGTGCTTGCATGTTGAATGAACATTTTTTTTATGTGATACATGATTATGGTATAAAGTGGTAAATTTGGATGTGATTACCGTTTAATATTCATATGCACACCCAAGGATTTTAAATGCGCTATTATTATGTGTTTTTCATGATCATGAACTTGGGACTTAGTCCTAATTATTTTTTATGTTTATGGTTGCAATAAGCATTTTGTTAAGTAAGATGTTATTACTGAAGAGAATGGGAATTTTATCCCCTCAACTTCTTGGACAACCAAGTTGAATGGTTGGTGGTATAATACTCTTAATAAGTCTCAACCAAGGGGACTTGGTCTGCTCTAATAAAACTACAGTTATGTGGACCTAGATGCAAGAGTAAAAGCCTTGATTATAAATTGAGGACTCAAAGGAAAGCCCCTTCACAAAAAATATGTTGGAAAGTGTTAAAGAGATCACTAAAGATATCTTGAATGGTTAGTAATCTATTGAAATACTTATTTTGATCTTGGAAGCCTTAGAATGGACATGAATGTTAAGAATCCCTATTGGGACAACATACAAATTAATACATGAAAGGTATCCTTGCTTTGGGGATAAGAAGATTGGAGCTCTTTTGATGTTTTTGCCTTTGAAGGAGTATCTTTATGAAGGTAGTAGGCCTTGATGTTGGATTTTAGTTGGTATTGTATTTTGCTTCAAGCCTATGTTTATTACTTTGTGGGAGTGAGAAGTTTCACTTAGATGGGGGCCTAAAGTGAAAAATTTGTCTCTTTTGATTCCTTGGAAGAAAACCTTAGTAAATGGCTATGGAGCGAAGGATGTTGGATGTCGTCATAGGAAAATGAGGATTTTTGTATCATCGGAAGTCCTTTTGGCAAGTTTATGATAAGTCAGGTTTGGATATCAATCCCAGGAATAGGGTGAGAAAACTTATTGGAAGCCTAGGACTCCTTAGAAAATTCAAGGATTGAATTTTGAAAATTAGGGATTGGGGATTTTAGCCTCAACCCCTAGTCTCATGGGTAGATGGGTGTTGTGATCAAGAACTTACTAGAAAGGGTTTTAAGTGTGAAAGATCAAATATGTTTATTATTTTCTCCCATTTTCTTAACTTCTCGGTGGCCTGGTGATCTAAAACCTCATAGTGGAGTGATAAACAAACTTGTTAAGTGACGAAAAGACTCCACAAGTTTTTTAGTTGACATCTGTCAACTAAAATAGATAAATTTACGAAGTCTATCCCTTATTTCTTTCAGTGGTTAATTTCCTTGTTGGTCCTCTTAACTAAAATCACTTAATAAAGTGGGTTATGTTTGTTGACATCCATCAACTAGGCCAAGTAAATGGGAAAGGTTCTCAGTGGCTTGATCATCCCAGGCTTCCTCGTGCCTATTTGTTTTTCATTGGCTGACATCCATTATCTAGACCAAGTAAAGATATGAGGCTCTTTTCTTAAATCTCTAGTGGCTTGAATTCCCAATAGCCCAATTATTCAAGGGTTCCTAGTGCCTTCTTAACAGAATATTACTTGACAGAGATGCTTCCGTTAGTTGATGTTCATTAACCAAATTAGGTAAAGGTGTGAGATTCATTTTTTAATTCTCCAAGTTGCCCTATTAATGATAATGTTAGTCAATAATAATTAGGATTATTTTAACTAACGATCTGTCCACTGGACTGGATTAGAAACATAAGTGCAGTGCCCCACTCTAGTTGAATGACATTGATATGAAATTAACATTTATTTAGCCCTAAGGCTCACACTTTATTCTTTTAGGACCTTGGGTTGAGGATCCAGACACGTGACTCTATCGTTAGTGGATGTGATGGTTATGTATGTTCTTTATTGATTATGGTGATGATAACATTAATGGATATGTATGGTCTCTATTGATATGATGAGTATGATAGCATTAATGGATATGTATGTTCTCTATTGATGATATGATGATGATAGATTTGATGGATATGTATGTTTTCTATTGATGTTACGATGATGATAACACTAATGGATATATATGTTCTCTATTGATGATATGATGATGATAGCTTTGGTGGATATGTATGTTCTCTATTGATGTTACGATGATGACAACTTTGATGGATATGTACGATTCCCTACGTATGTTATGTGTAATGTTCCTTTTTCATGATTGCTCATAAAACATGCATGTAAAAAAGCACTGGTCCAACAAACATATGCAACAAAATATTGAAATGGACTCTTGTATCCCATAAAATAATCAATATTCAATTTAAATCCAAGAATAGAGCTAAAAAAATCAAACTACGTGGGCTAAACAGACCTCCCACACTAGTGTAGCCAAAACTAGTGAAAAACCCCAAGACTGCAAAATGCCGGAATAGCTGCTCAAGGGCCTGCGCAGTATAAGAGAGGGTTTACACATTAAATGATAAGATAACAATATATATACTCATGTATTGACAAATAATTTTGAAGAACAGAGATCTAAGCTCCATTTTCAAAATACAAAAGAAACCGGCAAGGGTTTCTTGTCAAACACTCTATATATAAAATGTGATATTCAGAAAATGACTGAATAATCACTAAAAAACTGAAGTAAATGAGTGAAATAGGCTGAAATATGTCTGATCTGATTTATAACCCTCAAGGGCTTCCTCCCATGAAAGGATGAACCTCTCAATCACAAGGAAACTCAACAATGGAGCCACCAAACCATGCAATAAGTCCTGCCTCCTGACAAATGCACTCCCTAGCAGAAACAACACTGGGAGGGTGAGAGAAATGTGTGGTCTAATACCACAGATCTGAAATAAGGTATGGAGCTCTCCAAACAGATCTCTCAAGTGAAGGAAACTTTCCTCCAATGAGAAACTAGCTCAGAAGCCGGGATTCCAATCCCTTCCACTGCTGCACCAGCAACACTGCACAATCTCTGGAAAAGCTGTGCTGATGAAGATGGATGAATCTTGGCCTAAAAACCTGATGTGTAATGATGAATACAAACTCTCCCAATGATCTCCTCAAAGGAAAGAGGTGGGATTCCCGCCCGGGAACACCCAGTGCTAAACAACACTGCAAATTTCTAAGCAGCAAGCAGCAACAATTCTTGGCAACCAAGAATGATAATAATCTTCAACATGATGAACAATGCTGCCATCCTCTTCCTTATATCATAAGTGAGTTTTCTTGCCCTTGGCCCCACTCACTTAGGTTGCTTCTAACCCAAGCTATCTTTCCCTCTAAAATTGCATTTTCCAACCTAAGATTCCTCCTCCACTAAAACTGCGTTGTTGACTTTAGTCAAAGTAGCTTCATTTTAACCTTTTTCACACATGGAGGTGTTTTATTTGGCTAGAAAAAGTGTCTCCTTTCACATTTGGAGTATTCTCATCCTCCTTAGGAGACTTATGGGCTTTTCTACCCATTTATTTGCCGGCTACAGCTGCTGCTAACTCTAATGTTCCATTTAGCTTGGAAGCTAAAATTTTGGAACATTACGGTCCTCCCACTCAAAATATTTGCTTGTACTCAAGCCAATGCATAAAGGAGAACCTTATCTGTGAGTCTCAAATCTGCATCTTTTCCATACACTTTTCTATACCTTTTTCACTCACCTGAACCTCCCAAGTTGTCAAATATCATTGTATATTAATTGCAAAAGAGCATCTAACATGATTTTTAACTATATTTTTGTGTATGCTGTTTGATTTAGATTTTGTTCATCTAGCTGCGGAATCCTGCCACTTTCCGCAGCTGCTGCAACTTTCCGCAACTATTTTGTGAAACTCTATGTTACAGGTGTCTACAAGAAAAACGAGCCACATGGGCAAGTCAGGAATGATGTGGACATGGTTCATGTCCTATTGGCTCGAGCAAACTCATCTAAAGAAGCTGCGGTCAAAGGCGTCCAAATGGAAGTCAACCGTAGAATTTCCATAATGATAGGACTCTGTTTCGTGCCACGTGAAGGTTCATATGGCCGTTTCTGAATTGCGGAGGACAAATCAACATCTGTACATGGCTCCATAGCTGAATTCAAACATCCACTCCTCATAGATTTACTTTTCAATACGACCATGATCCTAGATCTGTGGACGTAACGGTCTACGTGTTCTCCACCAGCATAAACTTTAGGAATTAGTTATGTTTCTTTTGCTATAAATAACGTGTTTGCATACGCATATGAGATTAGTCGATGTTAGTCTCTGTTATCTTTTATTAGTCTGCTATGTAATGTAATTACGCTGCCTTTGAGCCGTAATACCACCTTACTGTTATGACTGCATTTTAATATAAGAAGACTCTGTTTCCAAACGTAATTCGTACTTGAAGATTGTTGCCAAGGCTGGTGTAGAGGGCCCCTGCACTTGTCAAGGTTCTGTGCATTATTGTATAGTTCTTATTTTATTTCTTTAAAGCTCATTGTGCCATAATCCATTCACATGTTTATACATTGCATCTTTCATGGTATATATGCTTCATTTCTATTTATAAACTTTCATGCTTTCCATTTCACTTCTGTCTTTCATGTTTTATGTTATTGATTACTGATCAGTGTTCTTGTTTCAGGTTATAGATAGGCAGCCCGGGCATTTGCATAACTTTTTGACTAATGACATGGAATTAACATTGTTCTATTGCTAATTTGTTTTTCTTAGTTTCTGTTTAATTTCAGTACTGCTTTGTTTAATTCATTTTTGCTCATTTGCTTCAGTAGTTAAATTTAGATATATTAAACTGCTCATAACATCTTCAGTTGCCTCCGAAAGCCACAGCTGGACTGATGGTGAGGAATTGTATTATGAAATGTGTAGTTTGATATTAGTTTCCTTTCTGCAAGTTAGATATATTAAATTGCTCATAACATCTTCAGTTGCCTCCGAAAGCCACAGCTGGACTGATGGTGAGGGATTGAATTATGGATGTGTAGTTTGATATTAGTTTCCTTTCTGCAAGTTAGAAATATTAAATTGTGCATGACATCTTCAGTTACCTCCGAAAGCCACAGCTGGACTGATGGTGAGGGATTGAATTATGAATGTGTGGTTTGATATTAGTTTACTTTCTGCAAATTAGATATCAGTTACTCAAGTTGTTTATGGTTACTTCCGAAAATCATAGCTGGACTAATGATGAGGGATCAGAAGACAAGTTGATGTAAATTGATCTAGATTTACTTTATTGCAACTTTTGGATTTATTTCAGCATAATTTATTTTGTGTTTAGACAGCAGCAAGAATAGTTTGGTTTCATGCTCACTAGTTCATTGTTTTGATTCATTAGACTAGCAGCACCTTTTCATTTCAGCAACATATTTTCATTTCCTTTCAAGTTTTGTCATTGTAAGTTTCAAATTCCTTTTTAAGTTTCAAGTTGGTAAATCATTATAGAGGATATCATTTCCTTGAACAAACATAACCATACTTGTTTTCATTTTAGAATTTCCATTTCATCTTAGAAAACCAAAAACGACAAAAAAGTTAAGAAATAGGTTATCTTGCACATATAGTGCGCCGCACTTCATCAGCTTACGAATCCCGGATTGACAAATTAAATGCAGCAATTTAGGACACACTAAATTGACCAAACATTTTGGCGTCGTTGCCGGGGAAGTGTAACTAGGTAGCCAATTTCTTAAAAAAAAACATAAAATCATAAAAGAAGGGAAAACTTGATAACTTCTTGAAGTATGCTCTCCTCTTGCACCTAGTGTGATCTGGAGGATCGGAAAAGAGAGTTATTGGTTTAGTAATTTCTTAAGTATGCTCTCTTCTTGCACCTAGTGTGATCTGGAAGATCAGAAAGAGAATTATTAGCCCAACTTTTAAAATAAAAAATAAAAAATGACATGCATAGAGCAAGAGATTCTAGGGGAAGGTTTATAGCTAAAGCCAAGAGTTCGATTTTCACAACTCCATCTTCTTCAAGGCATAGACCCGATTCACCACCATCTACCCCTAGCCTTAAGATTTTTGGAAGTCAAGGAACAGCTGAATTAGAGGATTCTCCTATACCACCTACTAAAACCCATTTAGAAAACAAAGAGACTCTCTCTCATCCTCCCTTGGTAGAAGAACTAGAGGACTTTAAGGACTCTGAAGAAACTATCATGGCAGAGGAAGTAATAGATGGAGGTAGAGGTAGAGGTAGAAGAGGAGGAAACAATGGAGACAACAATGGTGAAGGAAATAATGGAAGAAATAGGGAAGGAGACAACTTGTTTGGATTCCCTATAGTTGATGAGGAAACTCATACAACGATGAAAAATATCTCACCGTCTGTCCTCCCTAACTTTTATGGATTGCGAAGTGAGGATCCTAAAACATTTCTGTTTGAGTTTGAAGTTGTGTGCCGAACTTATGACTATATGGAAGACTCTCAAAAACTCAAACTGTTTCCTTCAACATTGAAGGGATCTGCTTTGAAATGGTTCATGGGATTAGCCACTCAATCTATTGGGACTTGGAATGAAATGAAACAAACATTTTTGGATAGATACTTGGACTATTGTATGCCCACCAATCACAAGGATGAGGTATTCAAAATGATGCAAAAAGAAGATGAAAATTTGGAAGACTTACTTGAAAGATTTCAATACAACTTGAAAAGAACAAAGATGAGCAACTTAGATGATGAAACCTTGAAAGCCCTCGTATTAAAAGCCATTAGAGATGAATGGATAGATATTTTAAACATGATGGGGAAAGGAGACATTTCTCAACTCCCACTTAAATGACATGTGAACTATGACCATCTCTCAGGAAAATCTACAATGTGAAAAAGACTAGGGATCATTTTCATTGGGAACTACTCAAATCTATAGCTGGATCGATGAGTAAATGAGAGAGATTGGTATCATAACAGTGAGTTCAAAACTGATATCTTAGGGAGCCTTAGTGAACAACTGGAGCACCCTTAAAATCCAAAACAAACTTTTACGAGAAACAAATGCCTTAGCCATCTTTTGTAGAAATGTAGAAAAACATGCTTTAAGGGAGTATCCATGGATACAAAAAGTTGCTTTAGAAACATGTGATTTGCTCAGAGAGATGTGAGATCCGAGGATTGTCTCCTTCAATTTCACCGGACTCAGAAAGCTGTCTTTCAAGAAGGACCAATATTCGATAGAGAATCTCTGGTGTTTGTGCAAAGAAAAGATGGGGGACAAGCCCACGAAACTCAAGGGTTTAACAACCCTATGAATCTTCAAACCCCGCCAATTTGGAATCCTTAGCAACAACCTTGGCTCCAACATCAAAATCCATATCAGCCATGGGTACAAGGGATGCAAAATCCTTATGGGAGATTTGCTCAATTTTATCAATATCCTCCATCTTTTGAAAATCAACAAGCTCCACAACTTCCAAACCCAAATCCACAACTTTCATTTCCATTTCCACAACAACAACCTTCTCAACAAAATCCAAATCCTCAACTCATGCTCACCAACAAAAGACAAGTCAACTTCCAGCTCAGCCATTGCCAAATCCTAACAATAAGAATCCTCAGAATACTTACATGGTAGAAGGACAACAATTTCCTACCTATATGATTGTTCCTCTCAACGATGTACAACTCAGATCTGGTAGAGTTTTAGAAAAACCTTCTATAGATATTCAAGAGCAAGATACCTCTGAGGAGGATTCTCTTCAAGTCAATAAGGATTCTGAGGAAGCATCTCTTCAAAATTCAAACATTCAAAAAGAAAAATAAAAGTCAACACCCACAACTCCTATAGTTGAGCAACCTGCATCTTCATCTACACCTCCTTTTCCTGAAAGACTACAAATTGACAAGGGGGTGGAAAAACAAATCTTGTTGCCTAACTATGACTTTCTAGATGAATTGAAGAATGTTTGTATCGAGATTCCCTTGCTACAAGCCATTCGAGAAATTCCTATTCTAGAAAAAACCATAAAGGAGTTGAGTTTCAAAAGACCAGGAAGGAAACTAAAAGACACAAGAAGAATCCACCTGGTAGGAAAGATTGCAAATATTATGATGGGAAAAATTACCATGCAGAAGTATGTAGATCCAGGAAGTCCAATTGTCAAGACACATATAAATGGGATAGAAATTCCAAACACATTGATTAACTTAGGGGCTGCTATCAACATTATGAGTAGACAGACTATGGACCAGCTAAAACTTCCTAACCTTCTTTTTACACCTACTTTACTGCAACTTGCAGATCGATCAATTATTAAACCGGATGGTGTATTAGAAGATATTTCAGTCTCCTTAGATTCTTGGGAATATCCAGTAGATTTTATGATTTTGACTCCCAAGAGTAATCTAGGAGGGCATCCACTTATCTTAGGAAGACCTTGGCTAGCCACAGCTGATGCTTTTATTAGTTGTAGATCTGGGGATATGTACATTTCTAATGGTAATTCGACAAAGAAATTAAATTTGTATCCTCCAGCAAAAGCAATCACAGAAGTAGGAGATAATGAATGGGTCGATGATGAGGACATTATACAACCTGTCTTTACCATTTCTGAAATCAGTGAGGATAGTCAAATTCTGAACACATTAGAAAATTTTGAGACATCTTCAGAATATGACCTCACACAATTTCAATTGGAATCTGACATAGAATATTTATCATCAAGACAAATGTCTCTTTACTCTATGGAAGAGTTTGGTAGTTCTACTATTGAGATTTTTCCAGGAAAAACATTGAATATCAGCAAACATTTGGAAAAGTCACAACAAGAAGAACTAACCAAAATCTTTCAAAAACATTCTACTGCATTTGCATGGGAGTATACTGACATGAAAGGTATTGATCCTAAGACTTGCATCCATCATATCTATATTGAGGAAAACAATAGACCAATCAGACAACCTCAAAGAAGGATGAATCCAAATCTTAGGGAGATAGTGAAAGAAGAGCTCAAAAAACTACTCAATGTAAACTTCATTTATCCAATTTCAGATAGCCGATGGGTTTCTCCTTTGGTTATAGTACCTAAAAAGAATGGTAAATGGAGGGTATGCATTGATTACAGGGAATTGAACAAAGCAACTTTGAAGGATCACTTTCCTTTGCCTTTTATCGATCGGGTATTAGACACATTAGCAGGTAAAAAGTACTTTTCATTTTTGGATGGTTTTAGTGGCTATAATCAAATTCAGGTAGCACCTGAAGATCAAGATAAGACCACATTTACTTGTCCATGGGGAACTTTTTCCTATCGAGTGCTTCTTTTTGGGTTATGTAATGCACCTGCAACATTCCAAAGAGCAGTACTAGGAATTTTTTCTGATCTAATCCATGATTGTGTAGAGGTTTATATGGATGATTTTACAGTTTATGGTAATTCATTTGAAGAGGCATTAGAAAATTTGGAAAATTTCTTATAAGATGTAAAGAAACAAACCTTTCATTAAGCCATGAAAAATGCTTTATGATGTTTACTGAAGGGATTGTTTTAGGACATCATATTTCAGGAGATGGGATTAAGTTTGATAGATCAAAAGTTGAAGTCATCTCCAAGTTGCCTATTCCAAATTGTCAAAGAGATGTTAGAAGTTTTCTAGGATTTACTGGTTACTATAGAAGATTTATAGAAAACTTCACTAAAATAGCATCTACACTCTTCAAATTGCTTACAAAAGACTGTGAATTTAAATGGGATCCTGATTGTCAATCAGCCTTTGAAACTTTGAAAACAAGAATATCTGAAGCACCTATCTTGAGAGGACCAAATTGGAAACTCCCTTTCCATATTTCTATGGATGCTTCAGATACAGCTCTAGGAGCTGTGTTGGGTCAAAAATATTTAGTTCCTTATGCCATTTATTATACCGGTAAAAATTTGACTCCCACAGAGTTGAACTATACTGTGACTGAAAAAGAGTTTTTAGCTGTTGTTCATGCAATTAATAAGTTTAGACATTACATAACAGGCTATGAAACTTTTATTCATACTGACCATTCTGCAATTAGATATTTAATGAACAAACTTGTTACTAATGGCAGAGTGACAAGATGGCTCTTACTTTTGCAAGAATTCAATATTACTGTGTTGGATAGACCAGGAAAACAAAATACAGTAGCTGATTTCTTGTCTAGGATTCAGAATACTAAAGAAGATTCTTCTGTAGAGGATAAGTTTCCTGATGAATACTTGTTTGCAGTAACTATTAAGACTCCTTGGTATGCAGATATTGCTAACTATTTGGTTACAAGGAAACTGCCTTCACATTTATTTCCAAGTGAAAAATGAAAAATTATTCAGGAGAGTTCAAAATATTCATGGATTTCTAACAAATTGTTTAAAACAGGGCCAGATCTTGTGATCAGAAGATGTGTCAGGGAAGATGAAATGCCTGATATTCTTAAGGCATGTCATGATGAACCATACGGCGGACACTTTGCAGACAAAAGGACGGCCTATAAAATCCTCTCTTTAGGATATTATTGGCCTTCCCTCTTCAAAGATGCAAAACAATATGTCAAAAGGTGTGACAGCTGCCAAAGAGTAGGGAAACCTACCCTTTCCAATGAAATGCCATTGCAAACACAGGTACTCATTGAACCCTTTGAAAAATGGGCTTTAGATTTCATTGGACCTATTAATCCACCATCTAAGCAAAAGAAGTATATATTGGTTTGTACTGATTATGTTACTAAATAGGTAGAAGCCAAAGCATTAGTATCTGCTACTGAAAATTCAGTTGTTCATTTTCTTTATGAGGATATTTTTACTCGCTTTGGTGTTCCAAGAGAAATTGTGACAGATCAGGGGAGCCAATTCACATCCAATTTGGTGGAGAATTTGATGGAAGAATACAAAATCAAGCACAGAAGATCTACTCCTTACCATCCACAAGCAAATGGTCAAGTGGAGTCCACAAACAAAGTTCTTGAAAGTATCATCACCAAAACTGTTCATCTACATAGAAGAGATTGGCCAGAAAGGCTTCCAGAAGCCTTGTGGGCCTACAGAACTACATGGAGGAATACAACAGGACATTCTCCCTATGAACTTGTTTATGGGAAAGAAGTCTTGCTCCCCATTGAATTCCAAGTCAAGACCTTCAAGATAGCAGTTCAGTTGGGGATGGACTTATCAGAAGCCCAAAAGCATAGAATGGAGCGATTGAATGAGCTAGATGAGATCAGACAAGAAGCAATTCTAAGAACTGATCTAGTTCAATATCAAAGAACTAAGTGGCATGACAAATATATCAAAGAGAAGAAGTTTCAAGAAGGATATTGGGCATTGTTATTTGACTCCAAGTTTAAAGATTTTCAAGGGAAATTTCAGACTCATTGGCTTGGGCCATATGAGATTGACAAGATCTTTAGCAATGGAGCTGTAAGAATCAAGACCATTGATGAGTTCCAAACTCCTCTTATTGTGAATGGCCATAGATTGAAAGTTTATCATAAGCCACTCTCAAAAGAGGATTTTGTCAAAATGTTTCAAGAAAGTTCTGCAATCAGGCTGGTACAGAAGAATTCTTCTTCTCCACCAACCTAGCTTTTGTTCTTTTCAGTTAAATATATATATATATATATCGTAGAAGCCTGAAAACCAATCACTGATTGGCAGTCTTATACAGAGAATATTGGGTGAAAATCAAGAACACCTGACACCTTATATTTTCCAAAAAAAAAAAAAATCTCTCTTTCATTTCACAAGTTTTGTGACCACCCACTCCATTTCATTTCACTTCATTCCATTTCATTTCACTTCATTTCACTCCATTTCACTTCATTTTATTCCATTTCATCAATAAAATTCTTTTTCATGACCATTTCCATCTGGTCATTTGTCATCTGTTCATCTCCATTCATCCAAATAATAGCTGTGTCAGTTTCCGCAGCTGACATCTGTTTCTGCAGCTGACTCCAGTTTCCGCAGCCAGAAGCAGATTCCGCAACTACAACTCTGTTTTCAAAAGAATGTACAGTCAGATGTTATTTCCATAATCATGAAATAAAATGCAGGTGAGAGGATCAAAAATGAAGACATGGAGCATTCAAGACACCAATAAAGAGTAACTAGTTGAAGACCAAGGAAAAGGCAAAGATTCCAAAGGTATGAATAAAATTTATTTCAAATAACATTGAAAAACACATTTTTATATAGTTCTGAACCATAAGCTCCATCCATTATGTGCAATGATTATATTGACAATTCCGTAACCTTTCACGATCTCCATATTATCCTCTCGCATTCATTCTCAAACGATTCCATCATTAAACCCCCGATCTTCACTCATGTTCCAATATTCCACCGGTGACAATGAGACGTAATTGATTTGACCATGGACTCTTACAGCCGCATAAATCTATAGTCGTTGTTTAAACGTGCTCATATTTATTGTGCAGCCACCAAAATTCAAAACACTGCCGAATGTGTTATACTCTGTTAACCTCACAGCCGTATCTCTGTTGTGCTCACGAAAACCCCTCTCTGTTTTGTTCACTCCATTTCGTTCTCTACTACGCTATAGTCTGTATACCACTCTCTGACATTTACCCACAGTCATTGTGCTCATCTCCGTGCATTCAGCCGTTCTATTTCCATTGAACCCTCACGCAGGCAAATTTGTGAAGAGCAGAAAGAAAAATGGGTAAATTGCTAAGAGCAGAACCGGAAGGACCTAAGTTTATGGAGGGATATCCGCAAGTAAGGGATATATTGAAGAAAGCAAATTGGTTGCGGTTTATCCAGAAATTCAGAGGTTATCATAAAGAAGTGACGAAGGCATTCGCAAGGTCGTTTAATGGCTTGGAAGCAGAGATTGGAGACCTTAAATTTGCGGTCAATGAAGCATCTATAGCAACAGCCACGGAACTTCTTCAAGAGGGTGAGCGTTGGTTTAAGAATAAAAGCATCAGTGATGAAGCATGGAGAACAATCTTACGAAACCAAGGTATGGACATAACTATTTTTAAAAGAGGAATTCATGTTCATGCATTGAAAGAGGAATGGGCTACTTTGCTGCTAGTTGTTCAGAAATTCATTACATGTGAAGGCCGTTTTGGGTCCATGTATATGTACCATACTAGGTTGCTGATGAATTTTCTAGATAATCAAACTCTCAATCTCCCATATTTTCTATTCAATAGTTTGAAGAAAATGTCTGTGACTGTTCAGAAGCATTTAGGAGATGTAGAACCACATCTATATCACCACGGTCTTGTAAAAATTTTGATTGAAAAAGAGTTAAAGGAGAAGAAATACACATGGGAACAATTTCTGGTTAGAAATTTCTTTGAGGAACCTCGGGAAATTCCTAAAGGTAGTACAACAAGAAGGAGTAGAAGAAAAAGAATAAATGATGAAACTCAAATTACTCCTACTCAGGAAATTCCTGAAGGTAGCACAGCAAGAAGAAGTAGGAGAAAAAGAACAATTGATGAAATTCAAAATACTCCTACTACTACAATTGAAAGAACTGATAGGGAAGAGAGACTGTCAAAGAGGAAGAAGAAAGAAATCAAGGGTAAGAAGCCAATAACACCAAAAGAGAGAAAAACTATTGAGGCTATACATCAAACCCTTCTTCTGAAGAAGAAGATCATCAAGTGTTATCTGAAAGATTAGTTTATCTTCAAAAATAGTCATCTATGGCCAAGAAGACAGAGAAAGGAAAACAAAAACAAAAGGATAGTGTACCACAGTGTGTGAGAAGAAGCAGCAAACTTAAGGGGAAATTGAGGAAAACGCAAATGAAGGGTCCTCATTTCATTGATTTAGGAGAGGAAACATCTGAACAGTCCCCAGCTGACCATAGTCCATCTCACTCTCAATCAGTTAGTGAACCTGGTTCATTTCATTCTCAGTCAGACATTGAACATAGTCCATCCCATTCTCAACAAGATGTTGATGTGAGCCCTTCTCAGCCAGATTTTGAAGATAACTCTCCTTCACGGCATTTTGGGGACAGCCCAATAAAAATGACACCTGATATAGACCCCAAGCAGCAGGAAGTATATGACTATATAGAATCTTTGGAAAAGGCAGCTACAGGTCCTAGTACTTCGTCCATTCAGCCTCATACAGTACAGGATGATTTAGTCCAATCACTAAAACAGGAAATCTTTGAGCTAGAGCTTTTAAATAGGCACATCAAAAATGAAAATGAGACATTGAAGGAACAAGGTAAATTGGACAAAATCATTCATGATAATACCATGCTACATCTGGGAATATGGCAGAAGAAGAATAAGAAATTGAAAAGGAAATGCCAAAAGTTAAGCAGAGCACTGGTTAATATCAAATTTAGGTGCTTAATGAAGAAACCCAGAATGTTGGCAGCACCAAGGAAGAGGAGGAGAGGATTGGATGTGCTGGCTGAAGTGTCAAGGCATATGAACTAAGGAAAGAATATCAAAATTTTGGTTGCATGAGGACATGCAACACCTTCACAGTGGGGGTATGTTAAGTCTCAAATCTGCATCTTTTTCATACACTTTTCTATACCTTTTTCACTCACCTGAACCTCCCAAGTTGTCAATATCATTGTATATTAATTGCAAAAGAGCATCTAACATGGTTTTTAACTATATTTTTGTGTCTGCTGTTTGATTTAGATTTTGTTCATCTAGCTGCGGAATCTTGCCACTTTCCACAGCTGCTGCAACTTTCCGCAGCCATTTTGTGAAACTCTATGTTACAGGTGTCTACAGGAAAAACGAGCCACATGGGCAAGTTAGAAATGATGTGGACATGGTTCGTGTCCTATTGGCTCGAGCAAACTCATCTAAAGAAGCTGCGGTCAAAGGCGTCCACATGGAAGTCAACCATAGAGTCTCACGGTGACAGGACTCTGTTTCGTGTCACGTGAAGGTTCATATGGCCGTTTCTGAGTTGCGGAGGACAAGTCGACATATGTACATGGCTCCATAGCCGAATTCAAACATCCACTCCTCATAGATTTACTTTGCAATACGGCCATGATCCTAGATCCGTGGACGTAATGGTCTACGTGTTCTCCACCAGCATAAACTTTAGGAATTAGTTATGTTTCTCTTGTTATAAATAACGCGTTTGCATACGCATATGGAGTTAGTCGATGTTAGTCTCTGTTATCTTTTATTAGTCTGCTCTGTAATGTAATTACGCTGCCTTAGTGCCGTAATACCACCTTACTGTTATGACTGCATTTTAATATAAGAAGACTCTGTTTTCCAACGTGATTCGTGCTTGAAGATTGTTGCCAAGGCTGGTGTAGAGGGCCCCTGCACTTGCCAAGGTTCTGTGCATTATTGTATAGTTCTTATTTTATTTCTTTAAAGCTCATTGTACTATAATCCATTCACATGTTTATACATTGCATCTCTCATGGTATATATGCTTCATTTCTGTTTATAAACTTTCATGCTTTCCATTTCATTTATGTCTTTCATGTTTTATGTTATTAATCACTGATCAGTGTTCTTGTTTCAGGTTATAGATAGGCAGCCCGGGCATTTTCATAGCTTTTTGACTAATGACATGGAATTAACATTGTTCTGCTGCTAATTTGTTTTTCTTAGTTTCTGTTTAATTTCAGTACTGCTTTGTTTAATTTAGTTTTGCTCATTTGCTTCAGTAGGTAAATTTAGATATATTAGACTGCTCATAACATCTTCAGTTTCCTCCAAAAGCCACAGCTGGACTGATGGTGAGGGATTGTATTATGAAATGTGTAGTTTAGTATTAGTTTCTTTTCTGCAAATTTAGATATATTAAACTGCTCATAACATCTTCAGTTGCCTCCGAAAGCCACAGCTGGACTAATGGTGAGGGATTGTATTATGAAATGTGTAGTTTAGTATTAGTTTCCTTTCTGCAAGTTAGAAATGTTAAATTGTGCATGAAATCTTCAGTTACCTCCGAAAGCCACAGCTGGACTGATGGTGAGGGATTGAATTATGAATGTATGGTTTGATATTAGTTTACTTTATGCAAGTTAGATATCAGTTACTCAAGTTGTTTATGGTTACTTCCGAAAATCATAGCTGGACTAATGATGAGGGATCAGAAGACAAGTTGATGTAATCTGATTTAGATTTACTTTGTTGCAATTTTGGATTTCTTTCAGCATAGTTTCTTTTGTGTTTAGACAGCAACAAGAATAGTTTGGTTTTCATGCTCACTAGTTCACTGTTTTGATTCATTAGACTAGCAGCACCTTTTCATTTCAGCAGCATATTTTCATTTCCTTTCAAGTTTTGTCATTGTAAGTTTCAAATTCCTTTTTTAGTTTCAAGTTGGTAAATCATTATAGAGGATATCATTTCCTTGAACAAATATAACCATACTTGTTTTTATTTTAGAATTTCCATTAGAAAACTAAAAACGACAAAAAGTTAAGAAATAGGTTATCTTGCACATATGATGCGCCGCACTTCATCACTTACGAATCCGGATTGACAAATTAAATACGACAATTTAGGACACACTAAATTGACCAAACAAATATCTCCGTTTTATTTGGCTAGAAAGAGTGTCTCCTTTCATATTTGGAGTATTCTTATCCTCCTTAGGAGACTTATGGGCCTTTCTACCCATTTATTTACCGGCTATAGCTGCTGCTAACTCTAATGTTCCATTTAGCTTGGAAGTTAAAATTTTGGAACATTACAGTCCTCCCCTAAAAAATATTTTCTTTTCCTCAAGCAAATGCATAAGGAGATAAAAATATATCCCCTCCTCCTCATGTGGCCTCCATCAATAGCCTCCATCACTGCATCAAGAGAATCTGTAAATAAACTGTCATCCAATGCTCCTTCCCAAATGTGCATAACCAAAGTGTCTGCATCAATCAAAGGCGGAAAGTGTGAATGGAAACATGCTATATGTCTCATGGCCTCCACAAATTAGGAGTGGTGATCAACAAGGTGAATGATTGCCTCCCTCATCCATGCAATCATCCAAATGAAGTGAGTCACCCTCCAACATGGTAACTCCTGAAAAGCCTCTTCCACCTTGTGCTCCTGAAATGTGGGTGGGCTGAATAAGTGAAAATGATAGGAAAGAGGGAATATCCCAAACTGTCCTCTCCTCCACGTATGATAAGTGAAGGAGGTATGCTGATCTTGGGCTGCAACATGATTTCCCTCCAATGGCAAGAAGAAGATTGAGCCTCCAAAGACTCTTCCTCCAAAATCATGAGTCATGCCAACCCAAACCATTCCATTCAAGAGGAATAGCACATCATCACCACATGGCATCCAAATTAGAAGATGGCTAAAGATTATGTGCAAATTTGGATGATACATATGGTCTCTCTAGTGGATACAATGCAGCTCTCCCAACTGTTGCTTGAGAATGTCATATGGCAAGTGTTCCTGCAACAAGGTACAAGTTGGATATGTATGTTCTCCCAACATGTGGAAGTAAGCATAAATGTATATCAGATATACATATACAAAATAACAATACACCTGCCCAATTTCATGTATAGATGGGCTACTATCATCATAAACATTGGCCCTAAAGTGACCATGAAACCCAAAAATAATCTTGCTCTTTTGGGGAGCAATGCACTATGCAAACATGGTGAGAAAGTACAAATACTCAATAGAGTAATCAACAAGTACATAAATTCATTCTCTACCATACATAGTGAGTAGGATGAAAGTGATATCCTCCAATAAGTCATCCCATGAGAATATACTCATAAAAATCTGCAAGAAGAAGGGATACCTCCTCCCTTTGGAATATCTCATCCATAAGAACATGCTCCTATGTGACAGCATTGTAGGCCTTTGTAACAAGGCTCCATGACTTCTCCCTTTGAAATTCCACATGCCAAAGCCATCCACCATAATGCTTCTATGTGAGAAGATCTCCTTCCAACATGGAAATATCTCATGATCCTTCAATGTTGAAGGGTGGCCTCCTTGCACCATGAATGTGCCTTTCTTCTCTTCAGAAATATCATGAAAAGTATGGGAAGATTTTTTCCCATACTCTCCCAAGTGCAACCATAGCAAAAACAACCTTTTTTTCTGCCTCATCTCTCCCTCATACAAGTCATGAAGTAAAATCATGATGGTCAACTTGTATGATGCCCCATACCAACAAATCTTCTACTGCTCTATCATATGGGTGCCATGCCAACCAATTGGCCTTTCTCTCCATACCAAGCTTCCCTTGAACAAAAACACATCAGAAATACATGAAAGCATGATACAATAAAAATTAGTTTCCAAATGACAACTAGAGAGTGAATCTTGGTCCCTCTCATGGAACCAGCGCAGTGCATCCTTGGCTTGCATAAAAATAAGGAATAACAAGTTCTTTTCTAGCCACTTGTTTGTTTCCATAGTCATCTCATGAGATGGAAACATGAAGTTACAATATGGTGTCATTGGTGCACACCAAGAAACATATGGCTTCCCCCATAGCTCATCAAAAAGATAGCCAAAATCAATGCTACAAGTAGCTACAAGTAAATCATCATATAATATGAACGAAGAAGAAACTCTTCTTGATACATCATGCTGCTCAAATAAGGAAAATAAGTACAATACAAAATGTGAAATTATACCTCCTCCATCATGTACTTGAGGTCTTGAGCTGAAATGGCTCAACTGGAAATTCTCCCTCACTCCCAATGAGTAGGAAGGTAGCTGTGACATCCTCTTTATCACCATCTGGGCTATGCATCTCTCCATATACTGAAATATGTCATGCTGAATGCCCTCCCAAGTGAACTCCTCCATCAACTGGAAATATGCATCAAGGTGGATATAATAGAAGTCCTCAGGTGCTGCATGTAGCAATTTCTCCTTGAGACTAGACGCTCTAGTCAAGAATACTCTGCCATGAAAATAGATGACCACATCATCCACCATGTATCTGTCATCTCCATCCGGGTCATCAAGAATCATGCATGCACCAAGATGCTTGGAGTACTCTACAAAAAGCTGAGACCTCCAATAAGGATCAATCCTCCTAAGAGACAGCGTTGGTGATCTAGCATATGTAGCTCCACTCATGTTGCTGCCTGCTACTTTGACATCCCCCATGCCAAATTTCTTCTTCAAACTCTTCACCTCTCCAAAATCCAAGAGTGGTGAACCTAAGGACAAGATATCGCTCAGAAACTGGAGATCAAGTGGCCTCCCTGGTGGAATGCCTCCATGAAGTGAGACATCAATGTCAAGAGTAGACTGCATATGTGATTGGGAAACTTTGCCTTTGCCCTGACTGTGTAAATCATTCTGCCTCTTTCTTTCATTGGCTCTCTGAAATAGAGAAGGGTGTGTGCTCCTCCTCAATTGATGTTTCTCTTCCTCCCTCTCCCCTTCTTCCAGCTGCAATGCTACACAATCATGCTACTCACTGATGGTGCTTGGAACTCTATGTATGAGATCCTAGGGAAATTCTTGTAAAGGCACAAGAATCCCTCCTATTGGAGAATGTGCTCCTCCTTCCTCTGCATGAGGCATTGGATGTGCTCTAGATGTGACAGCGTTTTTGCCCTTTTCTTCATTAATGTTTGTGGGCAACATCTCAACCAATGGATCCCTTTGTGAAAAGGTGATCCCCATGCCCTCTTGTTCAAGAATATGAACCAGAAGTGTTGCTTTTGGAAATGTGTAATGCAAGACATCAGCTCCTCCCATGGTTTTCTGAAATGGAGTTTCCCCCATCACATGCAAGGGTTTTGTTTTCTCGAGTTTTCCTTGCTCATGTTTCTTAGGAAGTTTTTCACCAAACCTCTCCATCAATGTCCTTATGAATCTTGCAAAAGAGAAAGTATTGGCATTCTTTAAGGAACAAGATTCAAAAATCCACCATGCATGAGCCTTACCTCTGAAATGCAGCACTGCAACTCTGATAGCTTCATCTCCGGAAATATGGTGCAGCTCCAAATAGGAGTTTAGCTCCTTCACCCAAGCTCCAACTGAACATGTAGGTGATCCAGAAAAAGTAGATAGAAGAAATCTATCTGCATCATGCTGCTGGCTCTTCTCCATCTGGATCTTTCAAAACTCTTGGAAATTAGTATGATCTCTAAACTTCTCAGTTTGAGATTCATACTCCCGCAATAAATCACCTAGAGTCATTGTCTTAGGCATTCTTCCTCCTCCCATCCATCTCAGGATAGCTCTGGGCATTTGACTGTGCTATGCATCATGGAGTGTAGCTGCATGCTCACACTCACCATGTGCAAATCTAGATTCAGCTCTAGAATTAACCTCCTTTGGAGATCCCATCTCCAATCTCATATTTTTCAGCTCTCCTTGAAAGCTCTTCTTAGATTTTGGAAGAAGCTTTGTGGGCTTGTATTCCTTTATTTATTCACATAAAAAAGATTTCTAGATTCTGTCCATATCTCCTTCTTCTGATAGCACTGGAAAGCTTCCATTCTTAGGAATATCGAAATTCTATTCCAGAGATTGACTACAGGGGCATTTTCTGGATATGTCACCTTTGAAAAAAGGATGAGATACAGAAGCTACCTGGCCATCTTCAGACTCTATCTATAGAGCTCAAAAAATTCCCCTTCATGGATTCAATACTTTTTCTTGAAGCCACAGGCTGAGCCAAAGATCATGCTCCGATACCACTGGAATGTTCCTTTTTCAGGATTTCTCATAAAACATGCATCAAAAACGCATTTCCAGCAACAAAGGTAGTAAAACAGTGAAATCATCACTTGGATCTCATAGATACAACCATATAGCATCTAAACACAAGAGGATATTAGAGAGAAATGAAACTAGGTGGGTTAAACAGATCTCCCACACTAGAGTAGCCGAAAATGACTAAAACCCCAAACTGCATTTTACCGGAGTTGCTGCATCAATGAACTACACAGTGTTATGAGGGTTTTAACTTAGAAAATAATAAGACAAATATATATATTCATATATTAAGTAAATATGCATCAATAACTAAGATCTAGTCTCCTTATACAAAATACAAAGAAACCGACAAGGGTTTCTTCTCAAACACTCTGCATACAAACTGGGATATTCAGTAATTTACTGAATCAACACTGAAAAAAATGAATCATATGAGTGTAAAAGGTTGAAATGATGTCTGATCTGATGAATATCCCTCAAGGGGTTCCTCCCATGAAAGCAAGAACCTCTCAATCACAAGGAAACTCAGCAACGGAGCTACCAAAACCATGCAATAAACACTGCCTCCTGAAAAACGCACTCCCTAGCAGAAAAAATGCTGGGAGGGTAAGAGAAATGTGTGGTCTAATACCACAGATCTGAAATATGCTCTGGATCTCTCCAAACAAATCTCTCAAGTGAAGGAAACCTGCCTCCAAAGAGAAACTAGCTCAGAAGCAAGGATTCCAATCCCTTCCACTACTGCACCCAGCAACACTGCACAATCTCTAGAAAAGTTGTGCTGATGTAGATGGCTTAAGCTTGGCTTGAAAACCTGATGTGGAAAATTGAATACAAACTCTCCCAATGAGCTACTTAAAGGAAAGAGGTGGGATTCCCGCCCGGGAACACCAAGTGCTAAATAGCACTGCAGCTTGTTAAGCATCAAGCAGCAACAATTCTTGGCAGCCAAGAATGATAATAATCTAAAACACACATGATGAAAAATGATGCCATCCTCTTCCTTATATCATAAGTGATTTTTATTTCCCTTGGCCCCACTTACTTAGGTTGCTTCTAACCCAAGCTACCTTTCCCTCCAAAATTGTGTTTTCCAACCTAGGATTCCTCCTCCACTAAAACTGTGTTGTTGACTTAGTCAAAGCAGCTTCAATTTAACCTTGTTCACAAATGGAGGTGTTTTATTTGGCTATAAAGAGAGTCTCCTTTCATATTTGGAGTATTCTTATCCTCCTTAGGAGACTTATGGGCTTTTCTACCCATTTATTTAATGGCTACAGCTGCTGCTAACTCTAATGTTCCATTTAGCTTGGAAGCTAAAATTTTGGAACATTACAGTCCTCCCCTCCAAAATATTTTCTTGTCCTCAAGAAAATGCATAAGGAGAGAAAAATATCTCCCCTCCTCCTCATGTGGCCTCCATCAATAGCCTCCATCACTGCATCAAGAGAATCTGCAAATAAAATGTCATCCAATGCTCCTTCCCAAATGTGCATAACCAAATTGTCTGCATCAATAAAAGGCAGAAAGTGTGAATGGAAGCATGCTATATGTCTCATGGCCTCCACAAAGTAGGAGTGATGATCAACAAGGTGAATGATTTCCTCCCTCATCCATGCAATCATCCAAATGAAGTGAGTCACCCTCCAACATGGTAACTCCTGAAAAGCCTCTTCCACCTTGTGCTCCTGAAATGTAGGTGGGCTGAATAAGTGAACATGATAGGCAAGAGGGCCTATAACATTTTGTACTCTCCTCAACTTATGATAATTGTAGGAGGTATGCTGATCTTGGATTGCAACATGATTGCCCTCCAATGGCAAGAAGAAGATTGAGCCTCCAAAGACTCTTCCTCCAAAATCATGAGTCATGCCAACCCAAACCATTCCATTCAAAAGGAATGGCACATCATCACCACATGGAATCCAAATCAGAAGATGACTGAATATTATGTGCAAATTTGGATGATACATATGGTCTCTCTGGTGGATACAGCGCAGTTCTCCCAACTGCTGCTTGAGAATGTCATATGGCAAGTGTTCCTGCAACAAGTTACAAGTTGGATATGTATGTTCTCCCAACATGTGGAAGTAAGCATAAATGTATATCAGTTGTACATATACAAAATAAAAATACACCTGCCCAATGTCATGTATAGATGGGCTACTATCATCATAAACATTAGCCCTAAAGTGACCATGAAACCCAAAAATACTCCTGCTCTTTTGGGGAGCAATGCACTGTGAAAACATGGTGAGAAAGTACAAATACTCAATAGAGTAATCAACAAGTATAGAAATGCATTCTATACCATACATAGTGAGTGGAATGAATGTGAGATCATCCAGTAAATCCTCCCATGAGAATATACTCATAAAAATCTACAAGAAGAAGGGATACCTCCATACTTTGGAATATCTCATCCATAAGAACATGCTCCTATGTGACAGCGCTGTAGGCCTTTGTAATAAGGCTCCATGACTTCTCCCTTTGACATTCCACATGCCAAAGTCATCCACCATTATGCTACTATGTGAGAATATCTCCTTCCAACATGTAAATCTCTCATGATCCTTCAATGTTGAAGGGTGGCCGCCTTGCACCAAGAATGTGTCTTTCTTCTCTTCAGAAATATCATGAAAAGTATGGGAAGAATTTTTCCCATACTCTCCCAAGTGCAACCATAGCAACAACAACCTTTGTTGCTGCCTCATCTCTCCGTCATACAAGTCATGAAGTAAAATCATGATGGTCAACTTGTATGATGACCCATACCAACAAATCTTCTGCTGCTCTATCATATGGGTGCCATGCCAACCAATTGGCCTTTCTCTCCATACCAAGCTTCCCTTGAACAAAAACACACCAGAAATACATGGAAGCATGATACAATAAAAACTAGTTTCCAAATCACAACTGGAGAGTGAATCTTGGTCCCTCTCATGGAACCAGCGTAGTGCATCCTTGGCCTGCATCAAAATAAGGAATAACAAGTGCTTTGATAGCCACTTGTTTGCTGCAATAGTCATCTCATGAGATGGAAACATGAAGCTACAATATGGTGTCATTGGTGCACACCAAGAGACATATGGCTTCCCCCACAGCTCATCAAAAAGATAGCCAAAATCAATGCTACAAGTAGCTGCAAGTATATCATCATATAATATGCAAGAAGAAGCAAATATTCTTCATACATCATGCTGCTCAAATAAGGAAAAGAAGTACAATACAAAATGTGAAATTATACCTCCTCCATCATGTACTTGAGGTCTTGAGCTGAAATGACTCAACTGGAAATTATCCCTCACTCCCAATGAGTAGGAAGGTAGCTGTGACATCCTCTCTATCACCATCCATGCTATGCATCTCTCCATATTGTTAGGTCTCTGTAATTTAGTAGAGTGTCAAGACTAAATGTTGCAGAGCCTACATCAGAACCACTTTGGGATTCTGGGATCTAGCCCTCCTGAATCCAGAGAGGGATCTCTCTATAAGTGTGTTTCAAGATGTGATCTTTAAGGCTTGAAATGTGATTTTAGGCTAGTTATTAAGAACAAGGGTTTTTGTTTGTTTGGTTGGTCGGGTATGATCTTTAATTGGATGGAATATCACAAAATGAAAGAGTTTCAAAGGGTGAAGATGCAAGTATATTGAGAAGTGTTCATCAGATAGGATTAGTGTGAAGCAGCTTTAACCCGTTGGGCAATGGAGTCACAAAAGGGTTTAATTGTACAACAATTTCAAGAGTGGTCCAAGAGGCAAGTCATCTATATCAAAAGATCCTTTAGATTAAGTGATGGAGTGGAACATTAAAAGTGCTGTGAAAGTGGAACAAGCCAATAATTTCAACAAGGATTTATCAAATTTCCATATAAGAAAAGCCTTTTTAAGCAACTATTTGAAACCAACCAAAGGACAGGGCTAACCATAGACTTCTTTGGACAGGCTTTTAATAAAGCCAACTTATCAGACAAACAATCTAGTAATCCACATGACTACTTTCAGAAAGGATGAAAATATATAAGAAAACAAAGTGTAGCTTAAGATCAGGTCAGATGTATTATAATCATGGTCTGCTTTTAGCATACTCTTAGGGAAACTTTCAAACAACCTTTGGAGAAAGAACTAGAAGATAGGGAAAACCATAAACTTTTCTAGTTTAACTCTACTTAGCATGTAATGAAAATATCATTCAAGAACTTCCTTTCAAGTTTTGCACATCAAGACATGGACTAACCAACATTCCTTGATAATTTTTACACTTAATTTAAGTCATTCCCAAATATCACAATTAGCATAAAAGATACAGATAAAGCTTATCAGTGAGAGAAGGGTACTTCTAAGAGTAAATCCTAGCTCTATCTTTGTTGTTCTTTATCAGAGAAAGGTGAACAAAATGGCGTACATGAAAGGAAAACAATAACAGTAAGAGGTACGTCACCAATGATATAGAACAGGATCCCAAGAATCAGCTTGTATATTGATTGTCAATCCAGTTAAAAACTACATGTCCAATGTTTCATCACAGCAACAACTTCTCTTCTCAGCCTAATTTCTTCAATAACTTAACAGAGCTTCAGATCTTCAAAACTTATTTACATTTAACAATGATTCGATACAACAACTATTACATCAGAAATCCAACAACCAACCCTTTACAATGTGCTCCTCAAGGAGATTTTATAAGAAAATGAGGAGGTGGAAGAGTTTCTAGGTTTCAAGTATCATTAATTCTATACCAAATGCAATTCCTAGCCCTGAAAACCATGCAAGGCATAAGGCAGGAATGCATTGAATTACAACTCTGTTTTA
Source organism: Pinus albicaulis (assembly GCA_034641835.2). Lineage (NCBI taxonomy): Eukaryota > Viridiplantae > Streptophyta > Pinopsida > Pinales > Pinaceae > Pinus > Pinus albicaulis. Next base: position 9,037,351 of record MU968381.1, read on the forward strand.
TTTATTCCATTTATGCTTTTTAGGCTTAGTGGACAAAAAGATTGACTTTAAGGCTCTTTTTATATTTTAAAATAACTTTAATGACAGTTTAAAATATATTCTTTTGTTTGTAATAACTATTTAGCTACCTTTAGTCTTAATGTTACTGACTAAGATTTGATCTGGGTTTTCTTTTGAGGCAGAAATCTGCAAGGTGGCATTTTTGGTAGCTGGGGGGATAAATGGCCTCTGATGTGGCAGTGGAGGCTTCCTTCGACTGATCTGATTCTCTATTTCATAAACACAGTGATTTATATTTGGATCTGTGTTTAGGCTTGATTAAACCATAATCTTCGTATTTGACACTGATACTCTTTCATTTAATTAACTCTGACTGTGTTTTTTGTTTGCAGGTGCGCAGAGGGTTTGTTGGAAAATTTGTTTAGAAAGCCGATGATCATGACTTATCGGCCTTCTTACAACACGTAACTATCACTTTAAAACCCTTTAATTTGTATCAAAGGCCGTGAGGATCGTCATCTTGTGCGTTTATGTCACGTTTGTGATTGTGGGAAAATTTTAGTGGATCCACCATTAAAAACCTGCAACCAAACAAATAAACAAATTATATAAAAACCTGCATGCGGGGTATAACTGCAAAAGAGGCTCAGGATGGTGAAGGAGCAGTGCAGAGATGGTGAATGTAGCGGAAAAATGGGAGGAAAACCCTGGAAGAGCCGCTAACCAGGTCTGATGGGGTTTGAGTGTGATGAGGGACATGGACCGTTAGATCAGGACGATCTACGGTGGGGATCTCTCGACGGAGCGTTTGGGAGAATAGATTAATGGAAAAAGAATGGGGTCACGATATAATACGAGCCGTTCGATCTCAGAGATCGCCGGCTGGGATTAAAAGTGAAAGCAACGTTGTGGAGAGCAGTGGTATGGCGGAAAACCGGGAATGGTTTTCACAAAAAAAAATGGGGGGAGGCGGTTTTGAGCGAATGGAATGCAATTCCATACATTATCTGAAGCGTGTCCCTCCCAATACCACCCATTTCGCAAAATTTTGGAGCGTTAATCCTCGGGCATAAATATTTTGCGAAATGGAGCTTCAACCGTCGGATTGTGCAGTGTTGATCAGATGGTTCAGGTTGCATGAAATAGCGGCAATGTGTGCGGGCGGAAGAACTGGTGGGCTCGGCGATGACGAGTTCTTCTTTGTCGTGGAGCGAACGGCGAGGTGGTGGTTGGGTTATGCGAGAGCTGTTGGATCTTTATGAACGGATGGTTGAGATCTAAAGATGAGGCAGAAATTTGAAAGGAGAAAAGGGACGGGAGGCAGAAAGGCAGAGGAAGGCAGGCTCGATGGCCGTTGATCTCTGCAGATCAATGGTCCAGATTAATTTTGAACCACAACGTCGGGAAATGGAAAAATAGAAGAAAGCAAGGTTTTTTGAAGGGTATTTTATGTATTTAAGCACCCGAATGGGGGCTAAGGTTATATGAGGAAAAAGGTTTAAAAGAAATAAGCCCTTAGGGGCCTAAGACCTATATAGTGCAGAAGAGTGAATTTTTTAGACCAAAAACAAAGGTTTTTGAGACCAAGTAAGGGTTCCAATAGGTGAGAGGAGGGATTTTAAACCAAATAGAGGGAAATATAAGGTTAAAAAGGGGTTTAGGATGATTTAGAGGTTAAAATGAAGGTATTTTGAGGGATTTTATGGAAGGAAATGAGGGTGAAAAGTGGAATCCTTTTGTGAGTGAAAAGGGAAGTGAAATGATGGAAAATGGAGCCTCTTTGAACAGTTTTTTCCCTTAGTAAACAACAGGTACTTTAGGACTAACAGTGAAACAGTAGTGAAGATTAACTCAAAGGGTAATTATCATCATAAGACTTCAAGAACTCAAAATTTGGAAATGAATTGTTTCTTGAAGGCTAAAAAGATTTAGCCACCATTTGGTATAACAAATTTTTATAGGTGGCTAACAGTGGCTCCACTTGGGGAGGACAGCTAGTTCTTTAGGTGTCCGAAACCTCAGCTATTGATCTCTAGTTTTTCCGTAAACCAGTGCCTTATCCATTGGGCAGCAACTTTTCTTTTCTTTTGGCTGATCTGTCTTTGATCTGATAACCTCTGCAGCAATTTTGCAAAATGACAACTCTTCAAAACAACATCTATACCTACCCATCCCTAATGATCCTAACATTTTTTCTTCTTTCAGAGTGCATTTGGACTAGAAAACTCTCTTCATCAACATTTTATTCTTTTATTGAAAAAAGAAAAAAAAACTAGTCTAAGTCTACTCTTATTTCTCCATGAGTTCAGATTAAGAAATTAAACTCATAAGTTTCTCTACCTAACTACTATCTGTCAGGATTAGACTGTCTGACAGACCTTTATTCTCTAAATTCTAAAATAGGAAATTTAAAAGCAGCCAAGCCAGGATTAAGCAGTCTGACTTGTTGTTGATCTATGGCATAAAAACAAGCTGCACATAGACTAAAATTTGCAAAAAATTTAAAACAAAATTGTGAAGGCTTAAGATCTGAAAATTTAAAAACATCCTTCATTATTTCTTCAGCTCTGGTTTTGGTCTTGCTTGAGTTGTTTCCTCTTTCTTTTTGGTTCAAGTTTTGAGCTTTTTAGAACCATTATTTCTCTATCCTAATCTACTTTACTGATAAGCCAACATTAAGCTGTTTGGTTGATCTAATTCACTAACCTATCAGCAGTAAATTGAAAAGCTAATTAGTCGTAATTAGGCTATATGACTAACTAGAAATGTGTTTTTAGGAGAGGCATTTGAGCTTGCACACTTTCATACTTTGTCTCTCTTTTTTGGTATGGGGCTATACCTTTCTTGTTTTCATCTACCCTCTTTTCTATTTTTTTTGTTTTTGTACTTTTATTTTTCTAACTTTGAATGCAATGTTCAAACAATGATAATTTACAATGGAAAGTAAAAAGATTTGAAACTCATGACTCTTGACAGAAGTAATGCTTGAGCATCCTGCCATTGACAGGACCTCCAAGAAGTTCAGTTCCATTCACTTCCTACAAGAAATAAGCATTGTTACGAGTAGTAGAATGACTGAGATAAAGGCCTAGCCATAAGTTATCAAAATTTCCATGTTTTCCCTTATCTTCTCCCCTGGAATCTCACTTCAAAACTTTGTCACCAATACTGAAATGACTGGCCTTTTTCCTTTTATCAAACAACTTCTTGATGTTTTCTTGCTTTTGTAGAGCTCTGTTGTAGACTTATTCTCTGGTTTGTTGAAGATGTATAGTCTGATTGATTCTTCTTGTCATATCATTATCCTTAGACTGCACTTCTTGGATCAGCTTCATGACTGGCACTCCTAGACTGGTTGGAAAAATTACATCTACTCCATAAACTAGCTGGTAGGGAGACATTCCAATTGATTTCTTAAGTGTTAATCTGTCAGCCCATAGTGCATGTACTAGCTTTGTATGCCATGATTTCTTATTGTCTTCTAGCAACTTTTTGATTATATTCACCAAACTTTTGTTTGAGGACTCTGCCAACCCATTACCATGGGGGTAATAAGCAGTAGAATGGCCCAATGTAATTTGATATTTATGACAGAATTCAACCATTTTTTTGGATCCAAATGCAGCAGCATTGTCAGTGATAATCTTCCTAGGACAGCCAAATCTAGATAGGATATGATTTTCAAGGAATTTTATGATAATTGAGTCGATGGCTGCACAGAAGGGATGGCTTCTATCCATTTGGTAAAATAGTGCATTGGGTAAGAGGATCCATATATTTGGGAAGATGAGGTGGGATGGATTTCCAACTCGAGAAGTCTGAACCACCTTTTGCTCGAAAGGAGCTTCAACAATGATGAAGTTGGATGCAAAGGAGTAGAGCATTTTCTTTGCCTTGAAAGTGGCATTTGTGACAGGCAATAATCATTTTGTGGACATCTTGAAAGAGGGTGGGCCAATAGTAACCAACTCTAAGGATTTTCTTGGTAGTTGTCTTCCAATAGAGGTGGCCTCCACATTCTCCTTCATGTAATTCATGCTTGATCTTATCTGCATCATTCTCAGGAAAAAATTTAAGCAATAATCCACTAGCATTTTTCCAATATAGAAATTTATCTAAAATGCAGTAATTAACAGCTTTCAGCTTTAAAAATCTTGCCTTCATTTTAGAAAAACCAGGAGGTGTATTTAAATTGAGAAAAACATATAAAATATCAGCATACCAAGATGAAAACAAAAAATGATCTTCAATAATGGGAGTTGACAACTCCTCCTGTTCATCTAATGCATCTAACATGTTTATATCAAGAGCTTCAAAATTATACTCAGCCATTAATCTTGCTAGTCCTTGGAATTTTATGAGCTTAGTGGGCTTGATTTATAAATCATATTCAAGTATCACAACAATCCACTTTCCTCTTTTTCCATCTGGATCTTGGGTTAAAATGTCTTTTACAACTGAATTAGGCACAAATGCAATTATGTGGGAATGTAAAATGTAAACCCTGGAGTATTTCAAGGCTTTGACTAATGCAAAGGCTTGTTTTTCCATGATATTGTACTTCAGAGGTGCATCTCTTAATGCCTTACTAAAGAATGCAATTGGCTACTCTTGTCCCTTAAATTTTTTATGTAATAGGATAGCAGCCACTGTGTGTTCTGATGCAAGTGAAAAAATGAAGAAATCCTTTGTAAAATTAGGACTAATGAGAACTGGTGTTTTGGTTAATGCTTGTTTTACCAGCTCAAATGATTTCTTTTCTTCTAAGTTCCATTTAACTCCTTCTTCCATTTTAAGCATATTGGCCATGTTTCTAAGGAGTTCAGTTAGATTGGGTATGAACCTTCTCAAAAAATTAATCTTCCCAATGAAAGATTGAAGTTCCTTGCTATTTCTAGGATGGTTGATTTGCAATATACCATCAATCCTCTTTGGGTATATCTTTATCCCTTCTTCTGATATGATATGTCCAAGTAGTTTGCCTTCTTGGAGCCCAAACATTGTTTTCTTTGTATTTAAATATAACCCATATTTTTTGCAATTCCAAAAGACTTTTCTCAAGTGTTCTAGGTGTTCTTCATCTGTTTTGGAAAAAACAGTGATGTCATCAAGGTAAATAATTATGAAGAAGCCTAATTCTTCTGAGAATGCAATATCCATGGCTCTTTGAAATGTAACACCAGCATTCATTAAACCAAAGGGCATTTTCACATACATGAAAGTACCCCAAGGTGTGGTAAAGGCTGTTTTGATTTGATCATCAGGATGTACTAATATCTGGTTGTAACCTGAGAAGCCATCTAGCAAAGAAATTCTTTTAGAACCAACTACCCTTTGTAAAATGTGATCCATCTTGGGTAAAGGGTAGTTGTCCTTTAATAAGGCTCTATTTAAGTTCCTAAAATCAATAGAAAGCCTTATTTCTCCTGTTTTCTTCCTAACTGACACAAGATTAGATACCCAATCTGAGTATCTAATAGGGACTATAATTCCAACATCATACATTTTCTTAATTTCTTTCTCAACTAGGGGTAATTGAACAGGGTTGATTCTGCACAATTTTTGTCTATAGGGCTTCTGTTTTTCTTTGAGGGGTATCTTATGCTGAATTATCTCTGTGTCATATGATTTTATATCTTCGTAACTCCATACAAATACATCAGAGAACTCTTTCAACAACTCAATATATTTCAGTTTGATGTTAGCTGTCAATGTTTTAGACAGTTTAATCATTTTTGGCTTTAGTTCACTACATATGTTACATTCTTCTACTTCAGTTTCAATAGGCTCCAATTTTGGTTTTTTGGCAACATCATTGAAATCAAACAATTCTTCTAATGGGACCAGTCCTTTTGGCAAGCTTTGAGTGATAGATTGCAGCATTTCTAAGTCTTCTTTTTCTAAATCTGTACTAACTTATGTGGTATGTTCAATTTTATTAGATAACAGATTTATATCAACAATATCTGGAGACTTTACTTCTTCATCAAGTGGGTTTTCTTCAATAAGACAGTCTTGGTCATACTCTGAATCTGAACTTGGTGGCTCAAATTCATTTCTGGACTGTAGGAATTCTTCTATTTGTTTATCTCCCTCAAACACTTGCCATTATTTTTCATTGTCTGGGATGGCTGGTCTGTATTTCTCTTGAATTGTGTGTTATTTGCTTTCACACGGCCTTTTGCAAGTACTAGCAGACATGGCCAGTGCATTGGCCAGCATATTTTGGTTTCTGGGGACAAAGGTAAGTTCATATTCAACAAATGTTTTGAGTAAATCCATGGTATCATTCCTATAGGCTCTCAATATGGTATGTTTTACAGTGTATTCCCCATTAATTTGCCTAATTATTATTTCAGAATCTCCATGAACAATTATCCTTCTAGCTCCTAAATTTTTTAATAAATGCAAGCCTAGAAGGACTGCCTCATATTCAGATATGTTATTAGTGCATTGAAAGTTCAATTTGTATGAGTGTCCTTTAGCATGATTGTTCTTTGTGTTGTGAAGCCACACGCCTGCACCTACACTATTCTTACTATGAGAACCTTCAAAACTCATACTCCAAAGAGGACTAGTTTCAGATTGACTAGTTTGACTACTATCCTCTTTATCTATTGTGCTTTTGGATTGTTTTTGTAAGTCAGCACTATGTTGAAATTTATTTAGTTCCCCATGTTCTTCAAGATGTTGAGGATTCTTCTCTTGAATCTCAAAGTTGACAACCAATGGATGACAGTTTTGTAGCCCTAGACCTGTGATTGGTTTGTTGTAATTCTATAATTTGGCAAACTGTCTTGATACTTTGGTCTTGTCTTCCTCCTTTTTTGTGTCTGCCACTATGTTAAAGTGAGGGGTGGCCACAAAGTCAATTAAGGTTTCTTTCTCATTAAATGTTTCATTATTGAAGAGAATAAATGAGTCAAGGCATGTATGCACAGAATAAAGAGGAGAGTTTTCCAGTCTCTCTTGGCTACTGACCATGTATTGCATGTGAGATTCCCTATAAAGTCTTCTAGTTTGGTTAAAAATGGGGATGGTAGAGTATTTCATATCCATTTGCATTGTTCCTTGTAACTTAGCTCCCCATGATCTTGATAACAGCATACCATACTTGGGGGGTACATCAGCCACTACAATATCCATCACTAAACACTTGGCTAGAATTTGAGCTAAGTTTACACAAAGGTCTTTGATCAAACCTAAACATTTCACTCTACTGGAGTCAAAGGAGTATAGATATTTGTATGGTCTGGTGATTTCAAGGCCTAGACTCTCCATTACTACTTTGGGCATTAAGTTATGAGAGGCCCCTGAGTCATGCATAGCATTGTGTAAAATTTTGTCATGAATTTTCAAACTAATATAAAATGGAGGAACTGGCCCTTCTTGGTATCTTCCCTCAATCTTAGGACCAAATAAGAGTTCTGGTTGGTCGCCATTGAGGTTTACAGTGTAATTATATTCTTCTATGTTGAAAGATTTCAAAATTTGTGATCTATAGACATCTTGGGTGACTAATTAAGTGAGGGGAACATAGATTTTAATCTTGGCAATTTCCTGTTCCAAACTAAAAGGCAGCTGATTTTTTATAATGTGTGTTTCAGCCTTGTTAATCACCACTTTATCAGCAAAATCAGTTTGCTAATTTCCTCTATTTACATTGGTCAAATTTTTTTTAATAGGAGCACTAGCTGAAGTACTAACGCTGCTAAGATATGCACTCTGTTTTTCATTAATTTGATTGCCTTTCTCTTTGTTTTGATCAGAATTTACAACCACTGTTTTGTCCTTTTGTTTAATGTGTTTGGGTTTGCTCACAGGGCTGTTTTTTGTAGAATTATCAGAGGTTTTTTTCTTGGGAGCTCCCTGATTCTTTTTACTCATAAGGTCATATTCTTTTGGGGTCTCTATGATGACATTTTCCAGATATTTATAATAATGTTCATACTCTGTTCTTTCATCATCATAGGGTGTGTATAGACCTTGTTTTCTATTAATGGGAACATCAAAATGGTCACTAACTACTCCCAACATGTTTATGTCATCTTCCTCTGTTTGTTCAATTGTTTCTTCAGCCTCACTTACATAGTTTTCTTGGAAAGGAGGTCTAATCTGTTGATCATCCTCTCTTTGTCTATTTTGAGGTTGATTTCTCCTAAAGTTCTGATTTTGATTTTGAGATTGATTTCTATTTTGGGGAGCTGATTGATTTTCTCTCAATTGTGATCTCTCAAGTATGCTCATCTTTTTCATCATTTCTTCCATCATCCTTTCCATTTTTGAGCTAGATGTGGAGGGCGCACATTATTCTCTAAATTATACTTTCTTTTCATTCCTCATCCTAGCTCTTTTCTCAATCAAATTTACTTCCACAGCTAGAGCTCCCTTCTGCATATCTTCCAAAGTCAAGGGGTCTCTTTCTCTTAGTTGATAGGCCATTTCAGGATCAAATCCTTCAGGAAATTTGGCCAAGGATGAACCTTGTGGAGGTTTCAAGTCTGGGGGTAATGCATTATAAATACTATTGAATCTAGTGCAATAATCTTGAACACCTTCCCTAGTGTTTCTTTTCAGGTTGTTGTAGTCTGAAAGTATTTGGAGACGGTTTTTTCTAACTTCCCATTTGTTTAGAAATAACTGGTGGAAAGCTTGGAGATCATTAATACTATTAGGGGTTAAGTTTTTGAACCATTGTCTTACTTCTCCCCCTATACTTTGAGCAAACAATCTGAGTTTAATAGTTTCATCATCTATCTCATTTCTATGGAAATAGTCATTCATCTTGTCCACGTGTTGTGAAGTAGTAGTAGTACCACTGGCATCATATAATGGTATCTTGGATTGATAGTCTTGTGGAAGACTGACTAAAGGTAAAGGGAGGACTAGAGGGGCATACCATGTTGCCATGATAGGAGGTTGTGGAAAAAGCGAGGGGTTTACAGGTGGAGGATGTAAAATGGGAGGGGGTTGATGGAATGGTGTAGTTTGAACAGTGGGTGTATGGATAACAGAAGTGGATGGACCAGCAAGAGATTGTTGAGCAGATCTAGGATGAGAGAAACCAAAATTATGCAGGAAATGTAAATTAGGTGGGGTAGTTTCTCTGCTACCAGGATGTTCACCTCTATCTTGGGATGAAGATGGAGACTCAAAATCTATCTAATTTATATCATCAAGTGACCTAGTTCTGAATGGGTTTCTTAAGTCAACTTGTGAATCTTGTAGAGCTGTAAGGTTTTTAGGAACAAAATTATCTCTATGGAATTACCTAACAATATTTGAAGTTTTAAACTTAGAATACTTCCTAAGTATACTTTCTGGATTATCAACTATCTCAGGAGGATTCAGATCAGGATGGCTCCTAGTATGAATTCTTTTTGAAGCCACAGTGTTGTGTTTTAGACTCACTATTCAGAAAATTTTAGCCTGATATGAAAATATTTAATAGGCTAACTGATCTTTTAGCAAGAAAAATTTTAATCCTCAAAGTCTTCTTTCCTGAGTTTAAATGATATTATGATAAAGGGTTTCCCAGTGGAGTCTTTGGAAAACCAAGGAAAATTAGTAGGCCTACTGATGTTCAGTGGAGTCACCAGGTGAAGGATTTTTACTTGATTTCAGGGTTTGAAAGTTTTTCACCATCAACAATCAAGACCACTCTAGGAAGACACTTGATTCATTTGTTAAAAAATGGGATTATCTGAGTTGTGAAGTTATCTATTACTTCAAAATTTCCCCAGTATGGTCACCAGGAATGTTAGGTCTCTGTAATTTAGTAGAGTGGCAAGACTAAATGTTGCAGACCTGCATCAAAACCACTTTTGGATTCTAGGATCTAGCCCTCCTGAATCCAGAGAGGGATCTCTCTATAAGTGTGTTTAAATATGTGATCTTTAAGGCTTGAAATGTGATTTTAGGCTAGTTATTAAGAACAAGGGTTTTTTTTTGTTTGGTTGGTCGGGTATGATCTTTAATTGGATGGAATATCACAAAATAAAAGAGTTTCAAAGGGTGAAGATGCAAGTATATTGAGAAGTGTTCAACAGATAGGATTAGTGTGAAGCAGCTTTAATCCATTGGGAAATGGAGTCACAAAAGTTTTAATTGTACAACAATTTCAAGAGTGGTCCAAGAGGCAAGTCATCTATATCAAAATATCCTTTAGATTAAGTGATGGAGTGGAACATTAAAAGTGTTGTGAAAGTGGAAAAATTCAATAATTTCAACAAGGATTTATCAACTTTCCATACAAGAAAATCCTTTTTAAGCAACTGTTTGAAACCAACCAAAGGACAGGGCTAACCACAGAATTCTTTGGACAGGCTTGTACTAAAGCCAACTTATCAGACAAACAATCTAGTAATCCACATGACTACTTTAAGAAAGGATGAAAATATATAAGAAAACAAAGTGTAGCTTAAGATCAGGTCAGATGTATTACAATCATGGTCTGCTTTTAGCATACTCTTAGGGAAACTTTCAAACAACCTTTGGAGAAAGAACTAGAAGATAGGGCAAACCATAAACTTTTCTAGTTTAACTCTACTTAGCATGTAATGAAAATATCATTCAAGAACTTCCTTTCAAGTTTTGTACATCAAGACATGGACTAACCAACATTCCTTGATAATGTTTACACGTAATTTAAGTCATTCCGAAATATCACAATTAGCATAAAACATATAGATAAAGCTTATCAGTGAGAGAAGGGTACTTCTAAGAGTAAATCCTAGCTCTATATTCACTGTTCTTTATCAAAGAAAAGTGAACAAAATGGCATACATGAAAGGAAAACAATAACAGTAAGAGGTACTTCACCAATGATATAGACCAGGATCCCAAAAATCAACTTGTATATTGATTGTCAATCCAGTTGCAAACTACATGTCCAATGTTTCATCACAGCAACAACTTCTCTTCTCAGCCTAATTTCTTCAATAACTTAACAGAGCTTCAAAGCTTCAGAACTTATTTAGATTCAACAATGATTCGATACAGTAAATATTACATCAGAAATCGAACAACCAACCCTTTACAATGTGCTCCTCAAGGAGATTTTATAAGAAAATGAGGAGGTGGAAGAGTTTCTAGGTTTCAAGTATCATTAATTCTGTACTGAATGCAATTCCTAGCCTTGAAAATCATGCAAGGCATAAGGCAGGAATGCATTGAATTAAAACTCTATTTCATTTATTCCATTTCTGCTTTTTAGGCTTAGTGGACAAAAAGATTGACTTTAAGGCTCTTTTTATCTTTTAAAATAACTTTACTAACAGTTTAAAATATATTGTTTTGTTTGTAATAACTGTTTAGCTGGATTTTTTCTTAATGTTACTGAATAAGATTGATCTCGGTTTTCTTTTGAGGCAGAAGGCTGCAAGGTGGCATTTTTGGTAGCTGGGGGGATAAATGGCCTCTGATGTGGCAGCGGAGGCTTCCTTTGACTGATATGATTCTCTGTTTCATAAACACAGTGATTTATCTTTGGATTTGTGTTTAGGCTTGATTAAGGCATAATATTCATCTTTGACACTGATACTCTTTCATTTAATTAACTCTGACTGTGTTTGTTGTTTGCAGGTGTGTAGAGGGTTTGTTCGAAAATTTGTTTAGAAAGCCGATGATCATGACTTATCGACCTTCTTAAAACACGTAATTATCACTTTAAAACCATTTAATTTGTATCAAAGGATGTGAGGATCGTCATCTTGTGCGTTTATGTCACCTTGGTGACTGTGGGAAAATTTTAGTGGATCCACCATTAAAAACATGCAACCAAACAAATAAAAAAATTATATAAAAACCTACGTGCGGGGTATAACTGCAACAAAGGCTCGAGATGGCGAAGGAGCGGTGTGGAGATGGTGAATGCAATGGAAAAATGGGAGGAAAACCCTGGCAGAGCAGCTAACCAGGTCCGATGGGGTTTGAGTACGATGAGGGACGTGGACCATTAGATCAGGATGATCGACGGTGGGGATCTCTCGACGGAGCATTTGGGAGAATAGAAGAATGGAAAACGAATGGGGTTGAGATATAATACGAGCTATTCGATCTCAGAGATCGACAGTTGGGATTAAAAGCGAATGTAACGTTGTGGAGAGAAGTGGTATGGCGGAAAACCGGGAATGGTTTTCGCAAAACAAAATGGGGGGAGGTGGTTTTGAGAGAATGGAATGCGATTCCATACATTATCTGAAGCGTGTCCCTCCCAATACCACCCATTTCGCAAAATTTTTGAGCGTTAATCCTCGGGCATAAATATTTTGCGAAATGGAGCTTCAACCGTCAGATCGTGCAGTGTTGATCGGAGGGTGCGGGTTGCATGCGATAGTGGAAATGTATGCAGGCAGAAGAACTGGTGGGCCTGGTGATGATGAGTTCTTATTTTTCACGAAGTGAACAACGGGGTGGTGGTCGGGTTATGCGAGAGCCGTTGGATCTGTATGAATGGATGGCTCAGATCTAAAGATGAGGCGGAGAATTTGAAAGGAGAAAAGCGACAGGAGGCGGAAAGGCAGAGGAAGGGAGGCCCGATGGCCGTTGATCTCTGCAGATCAACGATACAGATTCATTTTGAACCACAATGTTGGGAAATGGAAAAATAGAAGAAGGCAAGGTTTTTTGAAGGGGATTCTATGTATTTAAGTGCCCGAATGGGGGCTAAGGTTATATGAGGAAAAAGGTTTAAAGGAAATAAGCCCTCAGGGGCCTAAGACCTATATAGTGCAGAAGAGTGATTTTTTAGACCAAAAACAACTTTTTTTTAGGCCAAGTAAGGGTTCCGATAGGTGAGAAGAGGGATTTTAAACCAAATAGAGGGAAATATAAGGTTAAAAAGGGGTTTAGGATGATTTAGAGGTTAAAATGAAGGTATTTTGATGGATTTTATGGAAGGAAATGAGGGTGAAAAGTGGAATCCTTTTGAGAGTGAAAAGGGAAGTGAAGTGATGGAAAATGGAGCCTCTTTGAACAATTTTTTCCCTTAGTAAACAACAGGTACTTTAGGACTAACAGTGAAACAGCAGTGAAGATTAACTCAAAGGGTAATTATCATCAAAAGACTTCAAGAACTCACAATTTGGAAATTAATTGTTTCTTGAAGGCTAAAAAAGATTTAGCCACCATTTGGTATGAAAATTTTTTATAGTTGGCTAACACATATGCTGAAATATGTCATGCTGAATGCCCTCCCAAGTGAACTCCTCCATCAACTGGAAATATGCATCAAGGTGCATAGAAGAGAAGTCCTCATGTGCTGCATGTAGAAATTTCTCCTTGAGACTACAGGCTCTAGTCAAGAAGACTCTACCATGAAAATAGATGACCACATCATCCACCATGTATCTGTCATCTCCAGCCGGGTCATCAAGAATCATGCATGCACCAAGATCCTTGGAGTACTCTACAAAAAGCTGAGACCTCCAATAACGATCAATCCTCCTAAGAGACAGTGCTAGTGATATGGCATATGTAGCTTCACTCATGCTGTTGCCTGCTACATTGACATCCCCCATGCAAAAGTTCTTCTTTAAACTCTTCACCTCTCCAAAATCCAAGAGTGCTGAACCTAAGGACAAGATATCTCTTAGCAACTGAAGATTAGGTGGCCTCCCAGGTGGAATGCCTCCATGAAGTGAGACATCAATGTCAAGAGTATACTGCATATGTGATTGGGTAACCTTGCCCCTGCCCTGACTGTGCAAATTAGTCTACCTCTTTCTTGCATTGGCTCTCTAAAATAGAGAAGGGTGTCTGCTCCTCCTCAACTGATGTTGCTCTTCCTCCCTCTCCCCTTCTTCCAGCTGCAATGCTGCATAATCATGCTGCTCACTGATGGTGCTTGGACCTCTATGTATGAGATCCTGGGGAAATTCTTGCAAAGGCACAAGAATCCCTCCTGTTGGAGCATGTGCTCCTCCTTTCTCTGCATCAGGCACTGGATGTGCTCTAGATGTGATAGCGTTGTTTCCCCTCTTCTTCCATCAATGTGTGGGAAGCATCTCAACCAATGGATCCCTTTGTGAAAAGGTGAGTCCCATGCCCTCTTGTTCAAGAATATGAACCGGAAATGTTGCTTTCGACAATGTGTAATGCAAGACATCAGCTCCCCTCATGGTTTTCTGAAATGGAGTTTCCCCCATCACATGCAAGGGTTTTGTTTTCTCGAGCTTTCCTTGCTCATGTGTCTTAGGAATTTTTTCACCAAACATCTCCATCAATGTCCTTATGAATCTTGCAAAAGAGAAAGTATTGGCATTCTTTAAGGAACAAGATTAAAAAATCCACCATGCATGAGCCTTACCTCTGAAATGTAGCGCTACAACTCTAATAGCTTCATCTCCGAAAATACGGTCCAGCTGCAAATAGGAGTTTAGCTCCTTCACCCAAGCTCCAACTGAACCTGTAGGTGATCCAGAAAAAGTAGATAGAATAAATCTATCTGCATCTTGCTGCTGGCTCTTCTCCATCTAGATCTTGCAAAACTCTTGGAAATCAGTATGATCTCTAAACTTCTCAGTATGAGATTCATACTCCCGCAACAAATCACTAAGAGTCATTCTCTTAGGCATTCTTTCTCCTCCCATCCATCTCAGGATAACTATGGGAATTTGACTACATTATGCATCATGGAGTGCAGCTGCATGCTCACACTCACCATGTGCAAATCTAGATTCAGCTCTAGAATTAACCTCCTTTAGAGATCCCATCTCCAATCTCATATTTTTCAGCTCTCCTAGAAAGCTCTTCTTAGATTTTGGAAGAAGATTTGTGGGCTTTTCTTCCTTTATTTCTCCACATACTGAATCTTTCTGGATTATTTCCATCTCTCCTTCTTCTGATAGAACTGGAAATTTTCCCTTCTCAGGAATATCGAAATTCTATTCTAGAGATTGACTGCAGAGGCATTTACTGGATATGTCACCTTTGAAAAAAGGATGAGATCTAGAGGCTACCTGGCCATCTACAGACTCTGTCTATAGAGCTCAAAAAATTCCCCTTTAGGGATTCAGTACTTTGGCTTGAAGCCACAGGCTGAGCCAAAGATCATGCTCTGATACCACTGTAATGTTCCTTTTTCAGGATTTCTCATAAAACATGCATCAAAAATGCATTTCCAGCAACAAAGGCAGTAAAAAAGTGAAATAATCACTTGTATCTCATAGATACAGCCATAAATCATCTAAACACAAGAGGAGATCAAAGAGAAATGAAACTAGGTGGGTTAAACAGATCTCCCACACTAGATTAGCTGAAAATGACTAAAACCCCAAACTGCATTTCATCGGAGTTGCTGCATCAATGGACTGCGCAGTATTATGAGGTTTTTAACTCAAAAAATAAGAAGACAAATAGATCTACTCATATATTAAGTAAATATGCATCAAGAACTAAGATCTAGTCTCCTTATACAAAATACAAAGTAACCGGCAAGGGTTTCTTCTCAAACACTCTGCATACAAACTGGGATATTTAGTAATTTACTGAATCACCACTGCAACACTAAAGAATATGAGTGTAAAAGATTGAAATGATGTTTGATCTGATGAATATCCCTCAAGGGCTTCCTCCCATGAAAGGATGCACCTCTCAATCACACGGAAACTTAGCAACGGAGCCACCAAACCATGCAATAAACACTGCCTCCTCGAAAACGCACTCCCTAGCAGAAACAACGCTGGGAGGGTAAGAGAAGTGTGTGGTCTGATACCAAAGATCTGAAATATGCTCTGGATCTCTCCAAACATATCTCTCAAGTGAATGAAACCTTCCTCCAAAGAGAAACTAGCTCAGAAGCCAGCATTCCAATCCCTTCCACTACTACTCCCAGCAACACTGCACAATCTCTGG
The DNA here is from genome assembly GCA_034641835.2 of Pinus albicaulis. Lineage (NCBI taxonomy): Eukaryota > Viridiplantae > Streptophyta > Pinopsida > Pinales > Pinaceae > Pinus > Pinus albicaulis. The sequence goes on from MU968381.1 coordinate 9,053,206, forward strand.
AAAAGATGTGCTGATGTAGATGGTTGAAGCTTGGCCTGAAAAACTAAAGTGGAAAGTTGAATAAAAAATCTCCCAATGAGCTACTCAAAGGAAAGATGTGGGATTCTCGCCCAGGAACACCAAGTGCTAAACAACACTGCAGCTTGCTAAGTAGCAAGCAGCAACAATTCTTGGCAGCAAATAATGATAATAATCTACAACACACATGATGAAAAATGATGCCATCCTCTTCCTTATATCATAAGTGAGTTTTCTTTCCCTTGGCCCCACTCACTTAGGTTGCTTCTAACCCAAGCTACCTTTCCCTCCAAAATTGCGTTTTCCAACCTAGGATTCCTCCTCCACTAAAACTGTGTTGTTGACTTAGTCAAAGTAGCTTCAATTTAACCTTGTTCACACATGGAGGTGTTTTATTTGGCTAGAAAGATTGTCTCCTTTCATATTTGGAGTATTCTTATCCTCCTTAGGAGACTTATGGGATTTTCTACCCATTTATTTACTGGCTACAGCTGCTGCTAACTCTAATGTTCCATTTAGCTTGGAAGCTAAAATTTTGGAACATTAATTTTCTCCACATAAATTATCAACCTGAGGACATTAGTTATTTCAAGACTAATGGCACAGTATATGCAAGAGAAAACACATGACCTGCTGTAGATCATAGCCTTAAATCCATAAACACGCAAACTACTGTAACATCAATTACAGTAGATTGAAGAATTAAAAATACATTCACAGCAATTGAAATATTACAGTTGAACAACAGTAACAAAATAAAACTAAAACATGAAAACAATAGAAATAAGGGGAATGCAACACCTGATCAGAATAGCGGACCCAACTCTCTGATCAGGGCTGCGGCGAACTCACAAATTACAGGTGAAACAAAAAGGTGTTTTACATTCAATTAATTTCAGAATATATTGTTACAAAATTTGTATGTGCTGGGCTTAACCCCGATTCATAGCCCGAAGGCCCTCTTTATATAATTGTTTAGGAAAATCCCCTAATTTCCTTCAACAACTACATATTTAAAATTATACCGTTCATTGGAACATCGAACTAATTTCCAAAAGGAAACCATGACAAAGCCTGAAATGTAGCTGGGGTGAAATGGAGTCTATTGCGTTGTAGCAGCAAGTGAAGGCAATGCTGGAAATTAGGAGCTGCTCCACGATTCACAGCTGTAACTTTCCCACTTTTGCTGAATCTATCAAAACATTGGATAATATTCCAAAAAGCTAAAACCTCCTGGACTATTACTTCATCAATCAAATATCCCATGTAAAGTACAGGAAAGGGGTTTACCTCGTGTTTTTAAGAATAATAATGACAAAGAGATAGAAAGGTGGGCGAAAATGGGAGAGAAAAGTGTATAAATATGTTACCCAACACCCTCTCAGACTGGAAAGGATAATTTCCAGTTACAAGTTTGTTTGAAATAACTACTCCAATTTGACCATTGAAGCAGCCCAACAGGAACTCAATTTGGTGATAACCCACCTGTTCAAAACAAACTATGGTTCTTCTCTTATATACTGATTCCTGCTATGATACCACGTAGAAATATATAAATAGATTCAATTGATCTTGTAATGTACTAAAACAAAATGCTGAATCAATTCTACAAATTATAGAAACTAATTACGATAGCACAATCACATGAACAAGAAAGAAAAAGAATATTAATTGCATGGCACAAATATTTATCTTGGGAAATACTCAGTTAAAAAATTCACTTATCTGTATATTGCATAAAGTCAAGAATATGAAACAATACAATGTTATTTCCCTTCTAGAGAAGCCTCCCCACTATCTCTGATTGTCTCACTCTGATCTAAGCAATTTTGGTCCAATATTTAACCACTTCCTTGCCTTTGTTTTCCCGACCTTACTCACGCATTCCTGGTCTAATTGAGCCCCTATTAACACCACTGATAGTTCTCCTCCCTTTAACTCTAATAAAAACTGGACCTGCCTTAGAAGTGACACACAATAGGTATTTATAGCGGATTATGATTTATCTGATTTGTGATTGCATGGTAAAAAAATTATATTTAATTCATTGGACCTATGACTAACACATCTCTCAGTTAGAATTATTTATACTTATTACAACTCAAAATAAACTACAACTCAACCCCCTAAAATTTAGGGAGAACACTACATGCATCTAGTTTGATCCCCGAACCGAATTGACTAAACTAAATAAGCCTTCCTAACTCAATTAACCCGTAGAAGCTGTCATACAATGTGGAATTATAATTTATTTCTAATTTAATTAAGGGAAAATTAAATTCAAAGATATTTCTTGTTTCCATTTCAACAGTGAACGATACATAGGAGAGAATTTGTAGTATACTTTACTCATGGAGCATTACTTTGCTACAGGGGCCCATAGTATTAGTATAAGGATCAATATTAGTTGGTGTAGAAAGATGTCGAAGAGCACAAAGGAGTGTTGATAGAAGTGTAGTACGAACAATGAAAATTCAACATTAGTGTAACCTTTCAAGTAGACAATTGTAGAGACAACTGATTCAATGTTTTTTGGATTCTTCTCAGTTGTGGTTGTTGTAGAAACAACTGTTAATTTTTTCAAGTAGAGTCAAATTCCTTTTTGGAGACCTCAGATGGATGCAATTATAATTTTGTTAGATTCCTCATTTCGAGAGGACCAAAATTTACCTATAGATCTCCCGAATCGATTAGGAAGAACTTAAGTTATGAATTATTTTATTATTTTATGGGTCAGCCTAAACTCATGTGGATTTGGTCAAATCCCCAAGAGGTCCCTTGCAAATTTAAATATAAGCGACTCCAAGTTTATTTTCACACATTCGCTCATGAGATCTTATTCATGCTATTTTTGTATTGGTTCATATTTTTTATTTTCGGCTCACATACGTATGTCAGGAGAAGCTCGCGGAAAGGATTTGGATCACAGGTAGGTTCTGGCATCAAATATGGGTGTTCTAAGCCATAAAAATGGGCAGGCCACGGGTAGGTAGCGACTGAGCTAAGCCTGGATTGCGGGGAGGATTTGTAAAGACTACGGTTGAACTGGTAAAGTCATGGGCATACCATCTTTAGGGAGAAAATGGTGCTCCGGGCTTATCAGACCCTCAGTTGTGGGAACATAATGTCTAGGTCATAGTTAAGGGTCCTTCAACCACGGGCATGGAGTGTTAAGTCCGCGGTTCAAAAATTTATTAAGAGTATAGGTATTGGATCTCATTTAGTTGATTGTGGAGTGCCTTCATCCTTTTGTCACATACTCACAATTACCTCATAAAAATCTTTGAAAACATCCTCGATTAAGACCTAGGACATGGCAGCTGAGATCACCTAGTTTTGGTGATTCATCAGATCTGTGCTTTTGATATTGTAGATTTGCATATCTATAGATATGAAATATTTTTTTCTGTTGCATATATCTAATGGGCTCATTGTACTCTCTGCTGAAAATTTGTTATGGCGATCAATTTGTTATCCTCCTATATTCTAAAATTTCACTAGGTGACTATGAATTTATTACAATCAGCTAAAGATATCATTCCTTGCCTATCATCTATCTTTAGAAATTTCATTGCCTTAATTATCTTCATGAAACCTTTTTCAATATCTCTCATTTTTCCTTCTCAAAGTTACCTTGTTGCTCTTAAAAAACTCATTATGGGCTTAATTCTCTCATTTTCATCCTCCTTTCCATCCCGTTGCCTTATTTCCCCACAAAAAACCCACTTTCATTACCAAAAAACCCCCTCACCTCATCAATTTCCCTTGTTTATTTAAAAAACAATGTAAAAATTCCTTTTTACATTGTTTTAAACATAACTTTAGACCTTTCGGGACCCTTTGATTTATATTAAAACCATGTTTTAAATTAAAAAAACTTGACTCTCTGTGCTTTTTTACCCAACCTTTGTGAATATTAAAACCCCTTCTTTAATGTTTTTTAACCACGCACACCTTATTAAAAACTCACATAAACCTTTCCCTATTTATTAAATAAAAGACGCATTCGCTTGTTTTATCAAACGCTGGGCCCCGCTCTTCATTAAACCCCACGTCACGAATATAACTCTACCATCTGTCCATCTAGACCCCACTCCCTTTGACTTACCTACTGCTCCCAAGGCTCCTGACCACCGTTGATATTCTCCCCCCTAATCAAACGTCCCACGGCCCTTATCGCTCACTTATTTGCACAGGGTTTAAACAAACCCTGACCATGCGAAATGGGTGGTTTCACTCCGCCATGAGTTGAGTGGTGAATGGAATCACACTAGATTTCCCAAAACCATTACCACCCCTCTTCCCGTGTGATAAACCGCTCTCCTCCTTCATGCCAAAACCTAATACCTCCATTCCATTCAAATTTTCCAGAGCCCTATGGCTCTGGGATGAAGCCCGATCCACCATTTACCACTTCTGCAATGATCCAAAAGCCCAAAAAACCTTGAATAAACACAGAAAGAGCCACCAACACGGGTTTTAAATTAATTGGTTGTTTTATTGTGCAGGTTTCATGGCAGAAATGCGAGAAATGCATTCCACGGTTAGAAATTGTTTAAATTAAGTGATCTGGGTGACGATATAGAGGAACTAATTTCATTTGTGTTGGAAAAAGGGGGTGAATCGCGTATTTAGGATTTATTCAAAGATTCTTTACTTTTTCAATTCCTAATAACCCATGTGCTACTTTACTTCTAACTCCTTTGCATATACGTGGGATACTCAATGCTTTCCTCAGAGCACAGAGATATTAATAAACAAACAATTCTTCACTTAGATCCCCCATATGTATTCATTTATCGATGTTTAATTGCAAGAAGAGATACAGGCAAATGATAATAGAATGAAACATCACACAAAAGCATCACACATGAACACCATGATTTTTAGGTGGAAACCCAAGTCGGGATAAAACCACCGCTGCCGTTGTCTCAGCCTTCAATATTTTATTATAGAGAAAAACTTCTTACAATCATGTACTGGTGCAGACTTATACCAGCACGCAGGCACCCACCTGCAGAAGGCTACAACCTTCTCTCGTTTACCAGCCTCACCTGGAAGGGAGCTTCAACCCCCTGCTCTTGTTTACCAGTCTCACCTGGAAGGGAGCTACTACCTCCTGATATTAGCACCAGCCTCTGCTGACAGAAAGCTTCTATTATCATACTGAAGGCTTCAACCCTCAGATCCACTGCAGACCATGTTTCATCAATTTTCAAACTGGATCCAACAGCTCCAACACAACCCTTCACTCTTCAACAAACATACTTTGCCCAATGCTACAAACAGAACAGAGAACCTCTGAAACCAGAATATCAGAGTTAACCCAGACTTCAGAACAGACCTTCAGAAACACATTCAACTTTGAGCAATCATCAGTTTAGATATCATACGCGCTTTTCTTTCGATGGATCCGCGTATATACGCGCTTTCACTGAATACAACTCGCGTATACATTCATGCAACTTTTCAGAAAAACCCTAACAGGTCATACGTGCCTTTGTAGAAATAGATCAGCGTATGCACGCGCCTTCAGTGAAGCGAACCTGCGTATTGATCTATAAAAGATAAACTTTGCAGAACAGACCAGATCTATGAACTTACCCAGATTTCTTCAACTTCTTCAACAGATTTGCGCCTGGTCTTCATCACTTCTTTTCAGATCATCCAAGAGTTTCACCATTTCAAGATCTAGAGATCTTGGACCTTCATTATGTTCATAGATACATTATAGAATCAGATCTATCAATTAAGAGAAAAGTTCCACCATGCAGATATACTTCAGAGTGAAGTATACATTAAAGCCCAGACTCATGCCCTCCCTTTGCACAATGAATTTCTTCTCCTTATATAGGTTTACCCTTTATCAATACCATGGGTCAAAACCACATTACTTTCGATGGTATTCCTGGGCAGGGTCACATAGACGAAACATTACTCAATACAATGGGTCAATACCATGGTGGTTACCCCTGGTTTTTCACTTTATGAGCGCTTTTTCCCATACGGCACTTGGAAAGTTATTTCCCGCGTGCATACGCGACTTCTCCTAGACAAATCCGTGTATGCCTTGAGACATACTCTTTTCATCATAGATCTAGCACATACTGAAATTCCTTTCTTCATTACCTCTCAGACTCACCGTAGATACATCATAAGACATATTTTATCAAGAACAACTTCATCAAGTAGGTTGCCATCATCTTCATCAAGTGGGTTGCCATCAAGGACAACACGCTACATCATATTGCCAACAATCTCCCCTTTGGACTTGATGGCAACCACAATGGTGTTTGATCACTACAAATGTATATTAACCATAAAGATATTTTTCCCTTATTCATAACACCATGTCACTCTCCCCCTTTGACATCAAGGGAAAAGGGCGGATCAAAACCAACATAAGGTTTTTCTCCTCATGTAGAAGGAAGCATTCTGATGTAGACTGAAGTGACCAAGCTCCCCCTGAGTTTATGTCGAATCTTCAAACATATTTTTCAATGAAGTATATGACTCTATGACCTTCCTATCACCAATGACTCATACTTACATCAAATATCCAACCAAGTGGATTTACATATGAGACTCAAATACCCAACCAAGTGGGTTTACATATTGAACAAGTCCTTACATGACTGAATATTACAATTTTACATCATGGGTCTCAACATGACCTTTTCATCAAATTACAAAAATGATTTTTCATGACCAATACCAGAAAGACCTCAAAAGAGAGATCATATATCAGAACCATCATAATGCCAACAATGCATTATACTCAGTTAGGCTAGTGCTCCCCCTAAAAATGTGCATCCAAACATCCTTTTCATATGTCCAAGGCTCCTTTTTAGCTTGTGCAATCTGAATACTTTTAACAGCAAGTCATCAGTAACAATATCTGCATGATCTGTCCGGATCTCCGAATCATAAGACTTCCATTATATCCAAAAGATATTCTTCATTAAATAAGCACTCTGGGCTCATCCATAATCTTCAACATAAGAAACCATGTATCATTTCATTAGCATGAGTATAACCAGAATAATATTAATAGTAAAATCATTAACAGTCAGACTGATGCTCCCCCTGAACCTCTGCTCTTGATCTTCAGCTGCCATTCCAATTCTCTTATCATCAATGCATATGCTACTGTGTCTGCTGAAACTCGCGTGTATATGCGGCTTTAGTTCACTGAACCCGCGTATACAATTTAATCTTCTGAATTTAATCAGATATGATCTTATGAGAGGCAGAGACAACACCAAACTTCTATCTGAGATATTCGAATGCTTCCCTGGGCAGAGATTTGGTAAAGATATCAACAGCTTGTTCTTTGGAGGGAACATACTCCAACTTCGCCTTTTGTTCAAGCACTTGTTCACGTAATAAGTGATACTTGATGGGAATGTGCTTGGTCTTCGAATGCATAACAGGATTCTTTGAGATACTGATGGCACTTGTATTATCACACATAATGGAGATAGGAGAAGTAC